>ML404061.1:152387-202403 GCA_005239525.1 Nicotiana knightiana | reverse complement strand
AAACAGAGTCAAATTTCCTCAATTTGGGATTTAAACTGGTGACTTGGGACACCATATAATTATCCCAAGTGGCGACTCTAAATAAATAAATAATCCCATTTTTGATTATGTCACTTAAAGTGGAAAAACTCTCTTATTACCCTTACGGGGTAGTGAAAAAGGAGGTGTGACAGTGTAGAGTTATGGTATTGTGAATACACCTCCACCCGCATACATTGGGTTGAGGCGGCAGGCCGATTTGTGTAAAGGTAGTTATAGAGGATCCCGACTTAAAAATTTATAAATGTTATTGAAAGCTCTTGATAAGTTTTCTATGGCTTTAACATCTATCTGAGCCCTTTTATTTGTACCAAAATTCATCATAATTCATGTTGTATTTCCAAGTCGTTGACTTCTGTTTTTCATACTAGTACTATTTGACATTTACTAACGTCCCTTTTCCAGGGGAGCTGCATCTTTAGTGGATGCAGATGGTTCCACATCGGAAGGCATTGACCAGTGATAGCGGTACACTCTTTTCCTAGTTGACTTGGTGAGCCCCACTTCATTTCGGGGTCGTGCATCTTGTGTTCCGAGTATATTATGTTTTGAGGTATAATCGGAGCCTTATTGCCAGCACTATGATGGTACTCTTTTGTATCTATTAGAGGCTCCGTGGACACATTGTGGGTTATATATATGGGTGTTGGGAAAGTCAAACTAATCTTGTTGTAATTTAATCACTTGTTTTACTTCAAACTATGAAAGTGTATGTGTTTTGAGACTTTATAAATGAAGTAACTACTGGTGATGGAAATTGGTATTGTTCATGAATCCTCTCGCTGTAATTAATGATATTAATATGTCTTCTCTTATGCATAGGCTAGTTGGGTAGGAGGTATTGTTCATGCTTGCTCGGCCAGGGTATCTCGGTTGAGCGCGGTCGCGCTCCCCATGGTCCGGGCGTGACACAATCTATCCTCCCCAGGCTCAAACCAACCAAATAGAGAACGGCATCGCCTCCCATATAAGTTCTCATATGAAGCTATCTGGATACATGACTAATAGTTATTGTTATAGGTGAACTCCTACTAGCGGTAGAAACTATTCCCACTGACTCCCGAAATCAATGATACATGCTCGCAACATGTCCTCCAATATCCGAATAGTACGCTTGGACTCCCTGTCCATCTCGGGATGAAATTCCCTACTCAACTTGACATGTGCCCAACTCATGCTACACTGCTCTCCAATAATAAGATATAAACTAAGTGCCTCAATCCGAGATGATAGACACGAGCACACCATGAAGGAGAACATTCTCTCTAAGATAAATCTGAGCCAGCTGCAGTGAAGAGTAGGTAGTCATGACTGGAATGAAGTATGCATACTTGGTTAGTGAGTTCAGAATAACCCACACTACATCAAATCTCCTCAAGATTAGTGGCATCCCAACTACAAAATCCATAGTGATAATATCCCACTTCCACCCCGGTATATCAAGCCTCTGAAGCAAACCACAAGGTCTCTGATGCTCATAGTTAACCTGCTGACAATTCAAATACTGAGCAACATACTCAAGAATATCCTTCTTCATACTCCGTCACCAATAATGCTGTTGTCACGATTCAAAATTCCACCACAGGCATCGTGATAGCACCTAGTCTCTAATACTAGGTAAGCTGATTGCCTACAATGATTAAGCCAATTTTAATAATGATAATTTAAAACAAAATTTAATATGAATAAGGAAACAAAAGAGAAATAAGCCCAAGCGAAAATAATCATATCAACCTCCTAGGACTAGGTAATACAAAGTCACAAACTCTAGCTGAATACATGAAAAGATATCAAAGATTGAAATACAATATTGTTCAAGTGATAAGCTAACAGTACAATGAACAAAAAGGACTCCAAGGGATTGCGACAACCAAGCAGCTCTACCTTGACTCCTCGTGATCAATAAGCTAACTTTTCCTGAGTATGATATCTGCAATACCTGGCTCTGCACAAAAATATGCAGACGTCGTAAATGATTGGTGTCAGAATTTCTCACTAATCAGGTGTGATCAGTCTCATCCGTGTAAGAATTTGGAATTCCTCTTCCAACTCGTCCCAGAATGGGCATTATGGCAAAGAACAAGAAGAAAACTAAANTGCAAGCAAGCGAAGTGGAATCTATTAGAATAGAAAATAGTGCAGCTCGATCAGTATAAGAATAAAGCCAGGAGGTTGGCAGGAAAGGTGACTTTCTTTTCCTTTTCGACTTCTTCCTTTAGAACAACTGCGGTATAGGTAGAAGGAGCTGGTACGGAAAAACCTTCTGTATAAGGTTCGAAATGGTGAATTGAGGTAGAGTAGGCCAGCTCGTCAAAGTACCAAACCCTGGATTTCTACCCTGAACATTGGGTATCTTCTTCTGGCCCCTTGGGGGCAAGTGAGAGCACTAGATCGAATTTTACCCTGCCTGGCGCCATCCATCTCCAGATAGTAAATGCGCTGCTGAGCTCAGATGTCCGCTCGTCTGGCAAGTTGTAGTATGATTACACCATGATCGGTACCGAGTAAGTATCAAGACTAACCTCGCTGGAGTAGTGACGAGGTACAAGTCAAGACACCTGTCAAAATAAACTGTGCAGTATAAAAGTATAAAGCTAATAATAAAAGCAGGAAGAAGTAAATGGAAACAAGAATCCACATGTGATATAAATAGTAAAGTAATAAGAACACCGTGAAAGTACCATTGAAACCAAATAATAAAAAAAACAAATAACATCCAATTAATCAAACTGTTCTAACACAAGTTTCCCAACGAAATTACTCCGAGATACCTCATCTCAAAATCACAAGTCACGAGTCTCAACCCACAATCATATGATCACGATATCTTGTGCCCACATTTCAAATCACAACCGCACGAACATTTCACGTGCCAATATCACAATCTGCCTGACATGATCACAGACTCACAATTACATTCTTCCTGGCATAGTCACAAGCTCAATATCACAATCCGATCCGCATGATCACAAGCTCAATATCACAACCCACTCGGCATGCTCACATGCTTAATATCAACATGAGACCAGACAATACACGAATGCATGATCATGATCAATAAATGTAAAGTTTCATACTCCTATACTAGGATAAGTGGCATGCTACAATATATGCTTGTGCGACTGTACTATTACAACCCAAGTCAACAAGTAATATCAAAGTCATGAAGTAGCTCATCGAAGCAACAAAACAAGTCATGTAAGGTTTCACGAGCCCAAGTTCCTTCCGTAGGATGTCGTGATGGCACCTAGTCTCTAAGACTAGGTAAGCCTAACAACATGCAGAATAATTGAAATACAACTTAGAATCTCAAAACTTCAGCAACTACATAAATAAAATCTGTAACTCAATATGTAAAACTCCCAAAACCTGGTGAAATATAAGTCACAAGCTCTAAGTAACGGTACTGAACAATCCTATACATCACTGTCTATAATAGTGTAATAGAATAAGGAAAAAAGGGTATAAGGGGACTCCGAGGTCTGTGGACTCAGGCAGGTGTGCCTTGAAGTCGCCAAAGCAACCTCAGCTCACTAATGCTAGGACTGATAGGAAGTACCTGGATTGCATAAAAAAGATGTGCAGAAGCATAATATGAGTACACCACAACAGTACCTAGTAAGTGCCAAGCCTAACCTCGGTAGAGTAGTGACGATGTCAGGTCAAGGCCCTACTGGAGATAATAAGAAACAAGACAAAAAATATAACGATATAATGATAATGACAATGAAAATAAAACAGTAAGGAATCTACGGAAAGTTGACAACATAAAATCAAGATAGTTAATACAAAATGGAAGGAAACAAGGATTTACATGTTAAGGAAACAAACAACCAAGAGAAATACAACAAATAAAGAAAGATCAACAAAGGACACTACCGAGGAACCGCCTCGTAGTCTCCAATCATAAAAGTAACTCACAGTCTTTCCTGATATCACTGTGGGAGACTTCACATTTAGTTTTATAATTATTTTTCCCGAAATAACCTCCCACGTTTTTGTCCACTTTATCACACAACATGGCTTCTAGTAGTTCCCCTACTAGCCACTGTCGCGACCCCTTTTTCCTCTCCTTTCGGATCAGTCAGGGTTTTTGACATTATTGGGACAACTCGTTTCCTTTTGGGAAAGGGGTAAGGAATTGAATAGTCGCCACCTAACGAATTAAGGTGCATTAGGGCACCTACTAAGGGTCATTTACAAACACAGATTGCATAACCAGAGATAGGATAAGGGTTTGAAATTACTTCAAGGGGAAGGTGTGAGGCACCCCTCGAAGTCCACAATTGTGGTTCTCGGCCAAAAAAAATTTGTGAATTTTAAAATAGGTAGCACATAAGCAACAAAAGCACACAGGTAAATAAAGGTTTTTGAGAATATTCGCAGTCTTGTGCTAAAAATTAAAAAGTTTAGAGTCTAGGCACACATATAAGGTCTTGAAAGAGTTATGATCTAAACACACATATGTAAGGGATATGGGGTCGTAGGTTGTTTATCCTGTAGGATCACATCAGTGCAATGCCCGGTAATCACTACTCAATGAGGGGCTACACGTTGCATTAAAGCACCATCTATCATATCCATGTCTACCCTTCCCCATCCTTTAGAGGTTATTAAGGAATTTATTTAACGACCTCTATGCATGCTGTTACCCGTCCTTCCTTAATGGTCCTGGAGGAGATAAAACAGTAAGAAACAATTTAAGAGGCTCATGTTTACCTCCAAAGATATTGTATGTAAACAACATGTCTCAAACACAAACAAGGGCAATATTATTAAGCAGGATCCTAAAACATGATGTCTAGGTGAGTATCAGAATACAAGAGATATGCAGATTTATTTTATAAACCTAGAAACTGGGGCCCTAATCAATTTGCCTACTGATTTTAAGCCTGTTAACCATCAAGCAGTAAACACAAAACAACAGCTTTCCAGTTTTATAAAAGTTGGTTACCTAAGGCTTGCCTAGGCGTGGGGAATGCACAATAGTTTCCAGAATTATTAAAACAGTTTGGAAGTTGTTTTACCTAAAGCATGCTGTTCTAAGTGTTGCAAAGATATAAGGGTTATTACTAGTTTTACTAACACATGATAATCATATGTGAGAGTATCTTATGTCCTTTTTCATGCATCAATAGCTTAACTAGGTGTGACTTAGTGAGATTCTAAAACAGGGTATCTAGTATGAACATTATAAGATGAAGAATTATTTATATGCAAAATTCCTAAAAAAACATGATTTCTAGATGTACAGAAAGTTACAGCATAATTTCAGAATACGGAGTAGCAACAGTTTTCATGTTAATATTGTTATTTAGCCTAGAAGCAGGATTTCGAAGTGATGAAAATAATGTCAAATGAGATGCTGAAACAGTATACATAAAACTTAAGAGCATGATATCGAATGTATGTATGCTTTGCATGTATTGGTCCTAAACATGAATTCTAATGCACATATAGGAAATGTAAACTAAGGCATGATTTCTACCATTGATATTGATAACATATATAACTACCCTACCCTTTTCATTATCAAACCCCAATATTCGTTTACATATATTATTACAAACCAATGTGAATGAATTACATAAGTGGAGCCTGAAAATAGGCCCAGATTCTCAAAACCTCAAATGCCCAAATGTTTAATAGCCTTTCTCATATCCGGGTGTGTCAGAGTTCCCTAAGGACCTCAAGGGATCCTGGGCAGTGCTCACACCTAGATTTCACAACCAGAACTGAGTAAGTGCAGTGTGGAAGAGCCAGCTCTAATGCATCAGAGTTCAGAGGGATCTCATAGGGATCCCTAAGCAGTCACACATTAGAGGGGAAAAACATAAGGACCTAAGAATAGAGTGGGAGTGCTTGATATAGTTTTGAAAAGGTTTTAGTAAGAAAATAGTGTTAAAAGAGACTTGCTTGAAACAATTTTGTGAAATAAAAGAGGGAGTCATTTAGTAAAACAACTTTTGAAAAGAGAGAGTTATATAATTAAACATCAACAGATCAAACATAGAGCCAAAACCAAACTGAACCAAAACATGACGAACAAATATACATGTATGGATGATGGGGATTGGGGACACATAGAGCACGTGTAGTGCACACATTGTTATAGGAGCATGAAAATTCTTATAGGGGTTTAGGGAATCAACATATCATGAATCTCAGAACCAACATAGGATCAAACAACCTAGGATAGCTAACTGCTTTGCACAAAAGGGTTCATGATGGAAATCAGGGAAAACATAAGTAAGGCAAAGTCACACTGGGGTATACTACAAAGGAGGTTGGACATTTTCAGAAGCATGCTGATAAAGCAGTAAAGTAGACATATTAGTTGCAGGTTGAACAACAAAGCCACATAGAGAAACATATTAGAAACATGATAAACTGAAGCAGTAAAAGAAGCATATTGGTTTGGGACTTGAATTGAAATCAGAACATACCAGTAAAGAAGACAGTAAACACAAAAGCGAAAGGATAGGAGAGCACAATAGCTAGCCTTGGCTTGCAGCCGGCTAACTGAGAATAATAGTAAGTAACACAAAAAGAGAGCATAAAGCTTTGAGTGTGAGAGATAGAGTTGGAACTAGTGTGTTCATGTGTAGTAGACTATTGTGTGTCTGAGAGGTAAAAAATAAGAGTGTATATATAGTAGTTTAAGAGTAGAACAAAATAAGGTAAAGGGATCAGAATCAATCAATTAGGGAAATCACAGGATTCAATCACGTAAAGTAGTTCAGAACAAACTCCTTTAATTAAGGGAAATTATCCAAACGGTAATAATAAAGGTTAATTAAGGAAAGAAGTTCAAACCAAATAAGGGAGTTCAGAACAGTCTCCTTGACCAAACGGTAATAGAAGGGCCTTATTAAGGAAAAAACCCCAATCGTGCCATGCACAGAATCAACCAAGGACAAAATGAAGGTCATAAACAAGGAAACAATCAAGAATTACGCACATGAATCTCTAACAGAGTGAATCAATCAGCCAAAAATTTTAAAATAACACTGATTTTTATAAAGAACTACTCAACTTCTATAAACAGAAATTGAACTAAGTAAACCTCATAAAAACACATATTCGAACCCTAATAAAGATTAATTAGGGAAAAACCACAGAGTAATGGATTTGACAAAGAAAACATGCTTAGGTCAAAAAATAGGGCAAAGTAATATGATTGTTAACACAGAAAGTACCCAGAATCGAAGCAGAGTTTAGGAAATATCAGAGTATAGCACAAGATCAACTAGGTTTAAGTATTTCTTTGCACAAATCAGTCACAGAGATGAAAGAGCGCTCTTTGATATGTTGCACTTTCTTTTTCTTTTTTTTGGGCATATCGTAGTAAGGAAAGGAAGTGAGGGCACTCATAATCGATTAACCACTTAGAAGTCAGAAAGATCTTTGCAAAACAATTTTGGGATGAGCCCTAGTTTAGGAAAAATCAGAAAAATCATTTAAAACCAGAAGTTTTCAAAGAAAACATGTAATAATGCTTGATTCCCTTTATATCTATACAGATCTGGAAAGGATCGAAGATAATAGACATGGGTTTCTTTAGAAAACATAGCAGAGACGAGAACATAGGTTTAGAAACCATAGATTCGTAACAAAAACAAGGCGAGATCATTACTTACAAACGAAAAGTGGCCTGAGACAGGCTGGTAAACATAGATTCAAACTAGAACCGGTAGGAATCCTTTGAAACCTTTTCAAGGATTCATAAAATCGAAGAGCCACGGGGCATAGAAGGCCAGGACTGGCCGGAGAATGCATAGAAACATCACAAGGTGGAGTTTATGCCGGTGACGACGTTTGAGAGCTAGGGTTTGGTTGAGAGGATTTGAGAGAGAAGGGGAAGGGGTGACGACGGGTGAGTGTGAGGGAAATGAGGGGTTTGGGGGGTAGTCTCTTAGGTTAATTAAGGTAAGAATTAACCTGGGCCATTGATAAAAAATGATCAACGACCAGGATTTGGGCGAAATTGGGTTAGGTATATTTAGGAATTAGGGCTTGGGTCTGTTGGGCTAGCATAATTAGGTGTTTTGGGCTAATTTCAATATGTTAGAGTCAAAAAATAGAATAGGCTATTTGACAAATACTCGATCTAAATTAATTAAAATTATTTATAAAATAACTAATAATCATAAAAATAAATTTCACGCATAGAAAATAGTTTTAAAAAGATTATTTAGTATTAAAATTCAAAATGATTAAATTTTGGTAAAAAATGGTACATAATTTTATGATTGGGCTATAATTGCAAAGTTACTGCAATTATAGCCAAAAGGTGCCAATTTGGCTAATTATGAAATAATTTAGTCTTAATGGGACCATAAACGATAAATAAAATCAAGAAATTCTTTTGAAATCATTTGTGATGCAATTTGTAATTATTTATTGGAAATAAAATGCTGGGTAAATTAATAAACATATAGGAAAAATATGGGAAAATACCAATTGCTATTAATGCATGATTTTGAAAGTATATATGCAATTTAAAAATATTTTAGGGAAAAATTGGGTATCAACAACTGCCCATCTTTACCCGAAAAGGATGAAATAGTTGTTGGGTAAAGATATGATGGCAATTTGACCGAGTGAAACAGTTTGAGAGATTTAGGGTCGCGCCCTAGTTTCTAAGCTGCCTACATATCCCTGGTTTTACAGGAATCAAGCCGTATGTAGTTCCGGATTAATCGGCAAAGTATACTGATGAAGTTATCACAAGACAGACGCAACATCTAGCGATAGGCGACTGGACGGTTTACGGAATATCGGGTTCGAGACGGTTGGGAGAACTGGAGCGGGATTGCTCCTGCTGGGATAGCCGTTGCTCGCCGGGTTACCTGCAAATAAAAGCAATACGAGCGTATACTATGCATAATTTTAAACATGATGCAGGTTCCCGTTGGACTATGAAAGTTGTCTTTGGACGGTTAGGGATGCCGTCCTTAGACCATGATGTCCCGGGTCATGAATTGTTTGATGAGAGATTCGCAGGCCATGAAATGATGTTCTCGGGCTATGAAGATGGTGCCTCCGAACTATGATGCCTTTGAATAATGATATGCAAATTGAGAGAGATCCTCAGGCCATGACAGGGTGTCTTCCGGCTATGAGGATGATGTCGTTAGAATATGACGCCTTTGGATAGGTTGGCGATATTTCAGCCCATGATGTGCAATAATATAATAATGACAAGACAGAGCTTAGTCTTGCGAATTGAAGGGCGAAGCTTAGCCCAAAAGAGAAGTGAAGTATATAATGCTTGAGAGACAGCGCTTAGTTTCGGTGAAAAAGTAAATTGGAGGAGGAGCTTAGCCCTATGCAGATAGGAAGGCAGAGATAGCCTTATGCAAGGGAAGGGAGGGGATTAACCTTATGCAGATAGGAAGTCATAAGATTAGCCTTATTCAAGAGAAGGCAAAAGATTAGCCTTATGCATATAGGAATGCAGAGATAGCCTTATGCAAGGGAAGGCAGGGGATTAGCCTTATGCAGATAAGATGGCAGAGATAGCCTTATACAAGGGAAGGCAGGGGATTAGCCTTATGCAGATAGGAAGGCATATATTAGCCTTATGGAAATGAAGGTAGAGCTTAACCTCATGTAAATGTGGGACATAGCTTAGTCCCGTGCAAGATGAAGGCACGACTTGACACTATGCAAAGGAATAAATAGCGATTGCTAATAGGATTTCTTAGCTGGTAATTGGTTGTGGTATTGCGATTGTTGTGAGAATTGTGACTCTGGAGCACGTTCGTTCTTTGGTGCCGATAGTAAACCTTGCATTTGCGACTGTGTTGAAGTTTGTGACTTTGAAACTTGTTTGTTCTTTATTCCTGCATCTAATGAAAAGTCGTGAGTTCTGTAGATGGGGAAGGTTGGTTCGTATCCCCACTGGCTTTGGTTTGTTCGTTCTGCTTGGTCTGATGATCTTGCTTATGTCATCGGGGTAGTGTTTGCTAAACAGAGCTATATTTTGAGAATGTGTATGATTTTATAAAGACATATTAAAATATATTTTGAGAAATTTAGATAAACCGACGACCATGACATGGTTCAAGACATTGCAACCACTCATGCTACGGAATTTTTAGGGTCCTCCTCAAAATTTTTCCGTAGTTAGATGGTTTATGATTCTGACCAATGTATATGCTGCGATCGGCTGAACTTGATTCAGAATTTTGAGGGTCCTTCTCAAACTTCTGCCCCAGTTTTCAATCGTGGGGGGAAATGAGATTTTTATTGAATTTTGACCGAACCCATAGGACTGCCTACGTATCCCCTCTTAAACGGGAATCAGGTCAGACGTAGTTTAGTTTACATCATAAGGAATTACACACAATAGTGTTTGACTGCATCTGAATTGATTGGCTTTGGCCAGACTTCTTCGTCCATTTCTACAAGTATGAGAGCTCCTCCTGTCAGTACTCGATGAACCATATACAGACCTTGCTAGTAGGAGAGAATTTCCCTTTGGCTTCATCTTGATGTGGAAAGATCTTCTTTAACACTAGCTGCCCTAGTGTGAACTACCTTGGTTTGACTCTTTTTTTTGAAAGCTCTGGTCATTTTGCTTTGATAAAGCTGTCTGTGACATATTGCATTCATCCTTTTCCCATCTATGAGGGCCAACTTCTCGTACCGGCCTTTTATCCATTCTGCATCGCTGAGCTCAGCTTCTTGTATGATTCTTAAGGAAGGGATCTCCACTTCAACATGAATAACAACTTCCATACCATAATCCAGTAAATAAAGAGTTGCCCTAATTGATGTGCGAACTGTAGTGTGGTATCCCAGTAAGAAAAATGATAGCTTTTCGTGCCACTGTCTGTGTTTTTCTATCATCTTTCTCAATATCTTCTTGATTTTCTTGTTGGTGGATTCTACAGCTCCATTCATCTGTGGTCTATAGGCTGTTGAATTCTTGTGTTTGATTTTGAAAGTCTCGCACATGGCTTTCATTAGATCACTGTTGAGATTAGAGCCGTTGTCGGTGATGATTGAATCTAGAACTTCGAACCGACAAATGATACGATCGCGGACAAAGTCTGCCATGACTTTCTTAGTCACTGCTTTGTAGGACACCGCTTCGACCCATTTGGTGAAATAATCAATTGATACTAAGATGAGTCTGTGTCCATTGGGGCAGTAGGCTCTATCGTTCCAATGACGTCCATTCCCCAGGCAACGAACGACCAAGGCGAGCTTGTTGCTTTGAGCTCGTTTGGGGGTACCTTTATCATATCTGCATGTACCTGACATCGGTAGCATTTTAGGGCATACTGGATGCAGTCCGTTTCCATGGTCATCCAAAAGTAACCGGCTCTGAGTATTTTCTTTGCCAAGACAAAACCATTCATATGTGGGCCGCAGGTCCCAGCATGTATCCCTTCAAGTAGTCTGGAAGCTTCCTTTGCATCGACACATCTCAATAATCCCAAGTCGGGAGTTCTCCTGTATAGGTTTCCTCCGCTGAGAAAGAAATTATTGGACAATCTCCGGAGCGTGTGTTTCTGAGTATGATTTGCAAGCTCTGGGTACTCTCCCTTTGACAAGTATTCCCTGATGTCGTGGAACCATTGTCTTCAGTCTGCTTCTTCTTCAACATGGGCACAATATGCCGGATGGTTATGGATATTCACTGGAATAGGATCAATGAAGTTCTTATCTGGGTGTTGTATCATGGATGATAAAGTGGCCAATGCATCGGCAAACTCGTTCTGAACTCTGGGGACGTGCCAAAATTTTGTCTTCACGAACCTCTTTCTCAATTCTTGCACATGGTGCAGATACGACCGTATCTTGGAATTCTTGGTAGCCGATTCTCCTTGTAATTGGTGTATTAGCAGGTCTAAGTCACCTATTACTAACAACTCCTGGATATTCATGTCAATGGCCATATTGAGCCCTAAGATGCAGGCTTCATATTCTGCCATATGGTTGGTGCAGGGAAATCTGAGTTTGGCAGATACCGGGTAATGTTGACCTCTTTCCGATATCAGGACAGCTCCAATGTCGACTCCTTTGAAATTGACTGCTCTGTCAAAGAACATTCTCCAACTGTCATAGGATTCTGCAATGTCTTCTCCTGTAAATGACACCTCTTCATTGGGAAAATACGTTTTCAGGGGTTCGTATTTTCCTCCCACAGGATTCTCGGCAAGATGATCTGGCAATGTTTGCCCCTTGACCGCTTTCTGAGTCACATAGACAATGTCGAACTCACTTAGCAGGATTTGCCATTTGGCCAGCTTGCCAGTGGGCATGGGGTTCTGAAAGATATACTTCAAGGGATCCATCCTTGATATGAGATATGTTGTGTAGGCACAGAAGTAATGCCGCAGCTTCTGGGCTACCCAGGCCATAACACAGCAGGTACGTTCCAGTAGGGACTATCGTGCCTCATATGGAGTGAACTTCTTACTCAGGTAATAAATAGCCTGTTCCTTTCTTCTTGTCTCATCATGCTGCCCCAGAACGCAGCCGAAAGCTTCATCTAATACCGCAAGGTAGAGTAGCAAGGGTCTACCTTGCTCTGGCAGGACCAAAACTGGTGGCGTTGACAAGTATTCCTTGATTCTGTCGAAAGCTTTCTGACAATCCTTGGTCTATTTGGTTGCAGCATCTTTCTTTAGCATCTTGAAGATTGGTTCACATATAACCGTGGACTGGGATATGAATTAGCTGATGTAGTTAAGGCGTCCCAGGAAACTTATCACATCTTTCTTGTTCTTTGGCGGTGGTAAATCTTGGATGGCTTTGACCTTTGATGGATCCAATTCTATTCCTCGACGGCTGACGATGAGCCCAAGCAATTTACCAGCAGGAACCCCGAACGCACACTTCGCGGGGTTTAATTTCAAGTTGTACCTTCGCAGCCTGTTGAAGAACTTTCTCAAATCTGCTGTATGGTTGGTGGCTCTTTTGGAATTGATGATGACGTCCTCCACATACACCCCGATTTCTCTGTGTATCATGTCATAGAAGATAGTGGTCATATCTCTCATATAGGTGGCCCCAAGATTCTTTAAGCCGAATGGCATCATCTTATAATAGTAGACTCCCCACGGCATAATGAAAGCCGTTTTCTCAGCGTCTTCCTCGTCCATCCAAATCTGATGGTAACCAGCAAAGCAATCCACGAACGACTGAAGCTCATGCTTGGCGCCAATCAGGATGTGTATGTTTGGAAGGGGAAAATCATGGACTAGCCCGATTGAGATCCCGGTAGATGACACAAACCTTGACCTTTCCATCTTTCTTGGGAACTGGAACGATTTTGGCTAACCATGTCGGATATTCAACTACCCTGAGAACCTTGGCGTTGATTTGCTTGGTAATTTCCTCTTTGATTTTCAGACTCATATCAGGCTTTATCTTTCTGAGCTTTTTCTTTATCGGCGGGCACATTGTATTGGTCGTCAACTTATGAGCCACAATGGACGTACTTAAACCAGTCATGTCATCATACGACCGTGCAAATATGTATTCATATTCTTTCAAGAATTGTGTGTATTCCACTTTCTCTGATGGCGACAAATGGATGCTGATGCGGGTTTCTTTGTCAGTCTCTGAATCTCCCAAGTTGATTACCTCGATCTCATCCAGATTGGGCTTAGGCTTGTTTTCAAAATCCTCAACTTCTCTGATAATTTCATCGGGTATGGCATCTTCTTCTTCTGAATCACTGCCCTTTCGTTGCGTTGTCTCATTGTATGTCATAGTCATTGGTTCATCAAGACAAGAAATAGTAATGCTGTATAGATAAGATAATGAGAGAAATGATAATAGGTAAATACAGATTCATTGAAACGTAAAAATGATTTTGATAATTTAAACAAACAATTTTGGAACATCGGGATTTTATTGGAAAATTAAAAATGCGAAAAGGAAATCATTAGCAAAATGAAATAAATAACACTGTTCAGCCTTGCTACCCTAGGACTCGTCGAGCCCTGGATGGTCTGACGGTCCAATTCTTGAGGAATGATCCTTTGCTCACAGCTTGGCTGGTAGGGCCTTCCTCTTCCTCCTCCTCAACAATAACACAACAGCCCATGCCTTCGTCTTCGAGGAATAGATTCTTCAAAGCTGTTAGAGTTTATCTTCTTCTGACCCCCATATGATATCAGCTTGCTGGAAAGTCTGCTCCAAATGTGGTATAGGATGTTCCAATGGATAGTAGGGACCACGCCATGCTGGCGACCAGTCTTCATACTCCTGCCAAGTGTATTTGTATCCCAGCCCAAAAGTGGTGCCATAGTGCTTCAACTGTATTGGTTTGGAAATCCCCTGAAGATTCTTACCGAGTCCTCTGCCAGGCTCATATCCACTCCAGTTCAGTATGCTCTCGATCTTACTTTCCCACCATTTGTCTTTGTCTACTGCATTGATCCGTTCAATGTGGTGGTAGGTTTCTCCACCCAGCCTTCTTCTACCTTCAATCACCAGGATGGTATAGCAACCATAGATAGGATTGATTCCGTCTCCATGGATGATCACCTCCTGGTGGTTCCATTTAAATTTTACTGACTGATGCAATGTTGATGCCACAGCCCCATCGGCATGTATCCATGGACGTCCCAACAACAGGTTGTAGGATGCCGATATGTCTATTACCTAAAATTCAATCTCGAACCATGTAGGTCCCATCTGAAGGCAAAGATTGATTTCACCAATGGTAGACCTATGAGAACCGTCGAAATCCTTTACATTCATAGATCCTTCTTTGATCTCGTACAACCCCTTGCCCAATTTCTTGAGTGTTGTCAATGGACAAATGTTGAGGCTGGATCCCCCGTTGATCAGAATCCTGGTGATGAAGTAGTCCTCACATTGCACAGTGATGTGCAGTGCTTTTTTATAACTTAACCCTTTAGGCGGCAGCTCGTCCTCGTGGAAAGTGATCTTGTGACTCTCCAGTACTTGATCTACCATATTGGCCATTTCTCCACTAGTTATGTTATTTGGCACATATGCTTCGTTCAACACTTTCATCAAAGCATTCCTGTGTGTCTCTGACTTTTGCAGCAATGACAAAATGGATATCTGGGCTGGAGTTTTGTTTAGCGGATCGATAAATGAATATTCCCTGGCCTGCACCTTCCTCCAAAGATCATCTGGGCCTGTCTCAATGATGGGTGTCCTGTTAGAAGCATTCTTGCTAGACTCTACCAAGTGTTCAGGTGTATAGACCCTGCCGGTCCTTGTCATCCCTTGCGCAGCACCAACTTCTCCTATCTTGACTTTACCTTTCCTTCTTGCTTCAGTCGTGTAACCTCAAGGTATAGCCTTATCATTGAAAAATGGCATGGTTGATACTGTCACTGTGATTGGTTCAGCTACTTTCACTTCAAATGGGATGGGTGCCTTAGAAGGTGGCATAACTTCAACCTCGAACGACAAATGTGTGTTTGCAGGTGGTGCCGTTTCAAACTTGAATAGGAGTGGCACAGTTACCTCGACGTCTGCGGATGGCTGAATCTGGACCGTGATGGGATTAAGAGTGACAACTGGCTTCTTTGGGTCATCATCTTCTATAATTAACCCGATCGACCCCTCTGGGTCCCAATCTTCTTCTATCTCTATCATGTTGACACCCCTATGGTCTGGAAGCAGATTGTTGCGAACATTGGGATCAACTTCTTTTGCCTGGATGACCTTGTTATCAATCATAGAATGGATCTTATCTTTCAGTGAGCGACATTCATCAATTGTATGCCCCTTCATGCCGGAATGGTATGCACAAGTCTTGTTTGGATTGACCCATTGGGATGGATTTTCGGGGGTTATAGTAGGGATAAGAGTGACATCACCAACAACTTTTAATCTTTCATACAGCTGGTCGATAGGTTTAGTAATGGCAGTGTATTGTTTAGGAGGTCTGCGATCAAAGTTGGGTCGAGGTCTCGGGAAATTTTGGCGAGCAGAGGGTGATTGGAAGTGAGATGGCTGAGAGTTGTAGGTATGATAAATAGGAGCTGGTTGGAAATATCTGGGGGAAGTAGGCTGATATGTAGACAGTGGAGATGGATAATATGTTGGTGGAGGTGTTGACTGATAGGTGGGCGAGGGTTCTTGATAGGTGAGAGGGGAAGTTCGGTATACCAACAGGGATTTGGGTCCCTCTGCAACCATTACCATTCTTGCATCTTTCTTCTTGGATATACCACTAGACTGTAAGGCTTTGTTGGTGGCCTGTAGTGCCTCAAAGTTAGTGACCATTCCACTCTTGATACCTTCTTCAATTCTCTCACCCAACTTGATGATGTCATAGAATTTGTGGTTTTCAATCACCATTAGCCTCTCATAATACTGCGACTCTTGTGCCCGGATGAAGAATTTGTTCATTTGTTCTTCCTCTAGGGCAGGCCTCACGTTGGGTGCTTCAGATCTCCAGCGAGCGGCATAATCGCGAAAAGTTTCGGTGGGCTTCTTTTTAAGGTTCTGGATGTAGAACACGTCTGGTGCATTCTCCGTGTTGAACCTGAATCGGTCCATGAACTCTGATGCCATAATTACCCAGTCGGACCACTTCTTAGGGTTTTGGCTGATATACCAAGATAAAGCATCCCCTGTGAGGATCATCATGAACAATTTCATGTGAATCTTCTCGTCTCTTCTTACTCCAACAAATTTATCACAATAGGTCCTCAGATGGACCCTGGGATCACCTGTACCATCGAACATTTCGATCTTAGGAGGTTTCTAACCCTCCGGTAGTTCAACATCGGACTGTATGCAGAGATCTTTGTAGTTCAACCTTCGACTCCCTTGCTTCCTTCAACGCCCTAAACTTGACTAGTCAGCTTCTTGAGTTTCTCGACCAAATTCTTAATGAGCATATCCTTCTCACTGGATTCAGGTGTGTAAGAAATGTGTTGGGTGGAGTGAGGTAGAGGCTCCACGTATATGGGGTTGTTCTGATGACCTGGTCTTTGAGCATAGAGGTGGTCACTTGTGGAGTCTTGTGGTTCAGGGATAATTAATGGGGTATTTCTTGGAGCGTGGAAAGTGTTGTGCTGGTGCTGTGGTGGGATAATTTGTTTTTTCGGTAGAGTTGTATGATGAGGAGATATGGGAGGGTTCTGTTTGTTTGGGGTGTTCTGAGGAGGTATGGGATTTTGAATGACATCTGGGACACTGGGTGAGAAGGATAAGTTTGCCAAGTTCCGGACATGCTCAAGCTCCCCTTGGAGTTTCAACAACCTTTGCTTGAGTTGTGACATAACATAATTCTGAACCTGAGTACCTTGATTGTCAAGAGCTTCTGTTCGTTCCACTAGCGTTGTGTTTTCTTGTCTGATGTTGCCCAAATATTCCATTTTGACTTTGCCTTTGCCTTTAAGTGGACTAGGAGGAGGAGGAGGTGGAGGGCCCCTGGATCTTGTGTGATATGATGATGATGCCATAATGCACGAACCAACCTTTGGGGAGGGGAATAATCAAAAGAAAGAAAACAAAAGCAAAAACAAAAGGTAGCCAAGTCAGTGAGGATCATGAGAAAATATTACAGTATTTAAACACATGGTGCAGGAATAAAATCGTGCCCTAACTTGGGAGCCTCGTTATGCCCGAGGTAAGCCTAGCGACAAGTTGATTTGGAGAACTTAGATGCCAAAATTCCTCATTTCATTAATGTAAAATAGACGAATCCAAAATGACACTAACATAATAAGCATGAAATAAAGTCACTAATGGCACTTGGACTTATTACATTTGAAAAAAAAGCAACGAAAAGGAAACCTAGACTACTTGGTCCCAGAAGGACCTTCCCTAGGCTCGATCTTCTTGGCTCTGTCAATCAGGTTCTCCAGGTCGTGCATGCCCAACAACAGGTATACCCTCGCTAGATGCCCTCCTTCATTTCCCTCAGCATTCTGGGCGACCCTTTTCCTCGTCTTCGCCTCTAACTCCATTAGACCCTGCTCCATATACTCCAGCCTTTCATTAGATTTGATAGCCCTTTCCTTCCACTCATTGATAAATTCCATATTAGTCTTATGTTGCTCCACATGATCGGCCTCGGACTCACGAATCCTTTTGCACAGTTTATTGTATTTCACTTGAGCCTCAGCCGCTTCGTCTATGACCCTATTTCTGCCGATTCCCGGCTCAACTATCCCTGCTATGCTGTCTTCTAACCGTGATAGGTAAAGGCGTACATGCCCTACGTGGTATCTGTCGGGCTCGATGGTGTCCTTTTATACAATAACCTTTAGATGCCACATATGCTGAGCCTTGCATTTGTACGGGATATCATCGTCCTGAAAATCTGCCCTGTAGTGGCTCATTTTAGAGACTCGCGGTATAACTTGCTTCCTATCTGCCTTTCCCATAACCCTGATGGAAACATAAGGGTATATGCCCCTTAAAATCGATCAACACCAAGTGCGGAGCGTCCCTCGATCTGATGATGAACTCATTGGTAGAGAACCATTTGAACATCCATTAGACTTGGTCCTCGGTCAAATTGTCAAAAAACTTCACCCATTCTATAGCATCCTCCGATTGAGCAAACCTGTCTGGGATGTAGGTCATTCTCTTAGGGTGATGGAAGGGTGATTCCACGCCCTTCGTGGAAATTCTTGAAGATATTGACCCCTTTGGAGATGCTCCAATAACCAAACCTGTAGTAGCAGATTGCAACCCTCAAAGTGTTTGAACCCCTTCTGGCAGTGGTCCAGGGCTCGGTATGTATCTGCTATGATCATGGGGATAATGGTAGATGTTTGCCCTTCGATTCCCTCCATTAAGGTTTTGGATACCATATCCAGTCTGGTGTGAATCTTGTCTCCTTTGCTCGGAAATACTATCATACCCAGGAAGCAAACGACGAACACAAAAACCCTGCGGTGAATATGACCTAAGGAAGTAATAGAGTATTTGTCGTGGAAGAAATGATAGGATTTTCTATTACCGTATCGTTCATAGAGATAGTAAAAAGGTATGTAGGACTCTGTCAAGCACTCTTAATTGTCGTTCTTTTTCAAACCCATCATTTCCAGGAATCCCCTAGCGGCACGGTTTTCTGGCACCAACAAACTTGGACTGTCCTAAGGTAATCCCGCGAAACCCCGTATCTCCTCCAAGAGGGGGTCGTTTCTATGTTGCCGAAACGGAACACTGACCTTTTTCTATCCCAGGACCCTCTTCACATGGTCTTTGTCACTTGGCGATAGGTCTTCCCACCAATCCAGCAACAATGGTGGTACTCTTTGGACCATGCCGAACCTGGGGACTTCGTGCCTCATTTTCTGCAAAATAGATAAGGTTAGACCCCTACTCCCACTAGAATCGACTATTTATATACTTATGATTTTCATACATGCATTTAGTTCTCCAAATAAATGCACAAAAAGTGATTGCATCCGTTGGGATTATGAAAAACCCGGTGAACTTTTGGATAAGGCTGTCTTAAAGGATTATTGTGCGCAAGACACATTAACCTGGCTAGGTTTGACTATGATGCATGTACAATATAACAGAGTAAGGCTTCTATGGGGTTTTAAACTGGTACCCTCAAGCGGACAACTTGAGAGGGAAAGGCACGGAACCGTCGACTGCACCGCTGATCGACTAGTTTTACCGCAAATAAGCCTTTCCGAATTTAGGGGTGATATAAAAGGGAAGAACACAACCACTCATCAAGCGTTGCTATAGGATTTGTATAGGCACGCATGGAATATGATGTTGAGCATGATTATGCATCAATAAATGAGCAATAACATCATGTTTTCATGTATTTACACGTTACAAAAGCAGTAAATATGACAATTATGATTGAAAAGCAGTTACAAAGGAAAACAAAAGAAACACGTCAGTTTTGATTTTGAAAAGAACAAGTACTTGAAAGAGATAAACAATTAATTGCACATAAAGGGGGAAAGGGAAAGATCACAAGTATTAAAAAAGTAAAGATAAGTTCACAAATAGTTTGAAAATGGTAAAAGCCTTGGAAATATCCCCAGCAGAGTCGCCATGCTGTCGCGCCCCCCTTTTTCCTCTCCTTTCGGATTAGTCAGGGTTTTTGACATTATTAGGACAACTCGTTTCCTTTTGGGAAAGGGGTAAAGAGTCGCCACCTAAAGAATTAAGGTGCGTTGGGGCACCTACTAAAGGTCATTTATAAACACAGATTGGATAACTAGAGATAGGTAAGGGCTTGAAATTACTTCAAGGGGAAGGTATTAGGCACCCCTCGAAGTCCACAATTGTGGTTCCCGGCCAAACAAACTTTGTGAATTTTAAAACAGGTAGCACATAAGCAACAAAAGCACATAGGTAAATAAAGGTTTTTGAGAAGACTCGCAGTCTAAGCACACATATGTGCTAAAAATTTAAAAAGTTTAGAGTCTAGGCACACATATAAGGTCTTGAAAAAGTTATGATCTAAACACACATATGTAAGGGATATGGGGTCCTAGGTTGTTTATCCTATAGGATCACATAAGTGCAATGCCCGGTAATCACTCCTGAATGAGGGGCTACACGTTGCATTTGCACACCGGCTATCATATCCATGTCTACCCTTCCCCACCCTTTAGCAGTTATTAAGCGAATTTATTTAACGACTTCTATGCATGCTGTTACCCGTCCTTCCTTAATGGTCCTTGAGGATATTGGGACCCCTACTTAAAGGCAGTTCAAAACAGACCCCTAAGGTTGAAAGGAGAAAATACTAGGCGACAGACAAGAACATGTAGGACTTTAACAGATAAAACAGAAAGAACAAATTTAAGAGGCTCAGGTTTACCTCCATAGATATTACATGTAAACAACACGTCTCAAATACAAACAAGGGCAATATTATTAAGCAGGATCCTAAAACATGATGTCTAGGTAAGTATCAGAATACAAGAGATATGCAAATTTATTTTATAAATCTAGAAACTGGGGCCCTAATCAATTTGCCTACTGATTTTAAGCCTGTTAACCATCAAGCAGTAAACAAAAAACAACATTTTTCCAGTTTTATACAAGTTGGTTACCTACGGCTTGCCTAGGCGTGGGAAATGCACAATAGTTACCAGAATTATTAAAATAGTTTGGAAGTTGTTTTACCTAAAGCATGCTGTTCTAAGTGTTGCAAAGACATAAGGGTTATTACCAATTTTACTAACACAGGATAATCATGTGTGAGACTATCTTATGTCCTTTTTCATGCATCAGTAGCTTAGCTAGGTGTGACTTAGTGAGATCCTAAAACAGGGTATCTAGTATGAACATTATAAGATGCAGAATTATTTATATGCAAAATTCCTAAAAAAAACATGATTTCTAGATGCACAAAAAGTTACAGCATTATTTCAGAATATGCAGTAGCAATAATTTTCATGTTAATGTCTTTATCTAGCCTAGAAGCAGGATTTCTAAGTGATGAAAATAATGTCAAATGAGATGCTGAAACAATATACATGAAACTTAAGAGCATGATATCGAATGTATGATATGCTTTGCATGTATTGGTCCTAAACATGGATTCTAATGCACATATAGGAAATGTAAACTAAGGCATGGTTTCTACCCATTGATATAGATAACATATATAACTACCCTACCCTTTTCACTATCAATCCCCAATATTCATTTACATCAATAATTTTCATGTTAATGTTTTTATTTAGCCTAGAAGCAGGATTTCTAAGTGATGAAAATAATGTCAAATGAGATGCTGAAACAATATACATGAAACTTAAGAGCATGATATCGAATGTATGATATGCTTTGCTTGTATTGGTCCTAAACATGGATTCTAATGCACATATAGGAAATGTAAACAAAGGCATGATTTCTACCCATTGATATTGATAACATATATAACTACCCTACCCTTTTCACTATCAATCCCCAATATTCGTTAACATCAACAATTTTCATGTTAATGTTGTTATTTAGCCTAGAAGCAGGATTTCTAAGTGATGAAAATAATGTCAAATGAGATGCTGAAACAATATACATGAAACTTAAGAGCATGATATCGAATGTATGATATGCTTTGCATGTATTGGTCCTAAACATGGATCCTAATGCACATATAGGAAATGTAAACTAAGGCATGATTTCTACCCATTGATATTGATAACATATATAACTACCCTAGCCTTTTCACTATCAATCCCCAATATTCGTTTACATCAATTATTACAAACCAATGTGAATGAATTACATAAGTGGATAAGGAAAAATAAGAACTTGCACTATAGGGAGCCTGAAAATAGGCCCAGATTCTCAAAACCTCAAATGCCCAAATGTTTCATAGCCTTTCTCATATCCGGGTGTGTCAGAGTTCCCTAAGGAACTCAAGGGATCCCGAGCAGTGCTCACACCCAGATTTCACAACCATAACTGAGTAAGTGCAGTGTGGAAGAGCCAGCTCTAATGCATCAGAGTTTAGAGGGATCTCATAGGGATCCCTAAGCAGTCACACATTAGAGGGGAAAAACATAAGGACCTAAGAATAGAGTGGGAGTGCTTGATATAGTTTTGAAAAGGTTTTAGTAAGAAAACAATATTAAAAGAGACTTGCTTGAAACAGTTTTGTGAAATAAAAGAGAGAGTCATTCAGTAAAACAACTTTTGAAAAGAGAGAGTTATATAATTAAACATCAACAGATCAAAATAGAGCCAAAACCAAGCAGAACCAAAACAGGAAGAAAAAATCTATACACATGGATGATGGGGATTGGGGACACATAGAGCACGTGTAGTGCACACATAGTTACATGAGCATGAAAATTCTTAGAGGGGTTTAGGGAATCAACATATCATGAATCTCAGAACCAACATAGGATCAAACAACTTAGGATAACTAACTGCTTTGCACAAAAGGGTTCATGATGGAAATCAGGGAAAACATAAGTAAGGCAAAGTCACACTAGGGTATAATACAAAGGGGGTTGGACATATTCAGAAGCATGCTGATAAGGCAGTAAAGTAGACATATTAGTTGCAAGTTGAACAACAAAGCCACCAAGAGAAACATTTTAGAAACGTGATAAACTGAAGCAGTAAGAGAAGCATATTGGTTTGAGACTTGAATTGGAATCAGAACATACCAGTAGAGAAAACAGTAAACACAAAAGCGAAGGGACATGAGAGCACAATAGTTAGCCTTGGCTTGCAACCGGCTAACTTAGAATAATAGTAAGTAACATAGAAAGATAGCAGAAAGCTTTGAGTGTGAGAGATAGAGTTTGAACTAGTGTGTTCGTGTGTAGTAGACTATTGTGTGTCTGAGAGATAAAAAATAAGAGTGTATATATAGTAGTTTAAGAGTAGAACAAAATAAGGTAAAGGGATCAGAAATCAATCATTTAAGGCAATCAAAGGATTCAATCATGTAAAGGAGTTCAGAATAGACTCCTTTAATTAAGGTAAATTAGCTAAATGGTAATAATAGGGGTTAATTAAGGCAAGAAGTTCAAACCAAAAAAGGGAGTTCAGAACAGACTCCTTGACCAAACGGTAATACAAGGGCCTAATTAAGGAAAGAACCCCAATCATTCCATGTAAAGAATCAGCAAAGGACCAAATTAAAGTGATAAACAAGGAAACAATCAAGAATTACGCACATGAGTCTCTAACAGAGTGAATCAATCAGCCAAAACTTTTAAAATAACACTGATTTCTGGAAAGAACTACTCAACTTCTATAAACAGAAACTGTACTAAGTAAACCTCATAAAAATACAGATTCGAACCCTAATAAAGATTAATTAGGGAAGAACCACAGAGTAATGGATTTGATAAAGAAAACATGCTTAGGTCAAAAAATAGAGCAAAGTAATATGACTATTAACACAGAAAGTACCCAGAATCGAAGTAGAGTTTAGAAAAAATCAGAGTATCGCACAAAATCAACCAGGTTTAAGTATTTCTTTGCAAGAATCAGTCACAAAGATGAAAGAAAATCGATTAAACACTTAGAAGTCAGAAAGACGTTTGCAAAACAATTTTGGGATGAACCCTAGTTTAGGGAAAATCGGAACAATCATTTAAAACCAGAAGTTTTCAAAGAAAACATGTAATAGTGCTTGATTCCTTTCAGATCTATACAGATGTAGAAAGGATCGAAGATAATAGACTAGAATTTCTTTAGAAAACATAGCATAGAGGAGAACATAGGTTTAGAAACCATAGATTCGTAACAAAAACAAGGCGAGATCATTACATACAAACGAAAAGTGGCCTGAGACAGGCCGGTAAACACAGATTCAAACTAGAACCGGTCAGAATCCTTTGAAACCCTTTCAAGGATTCATAAAATCGAAGAGCCACGGAGCGTAGAAGGTCAGGACTGGCCGGAGAATGCATAGAAACATCACACAGTGGAGTTTATGACGATGACGACACTTAAGAGCTAGGGTTTGGTTGAGAGGATTTGAGAGAGAAGGGTAAGGGGTGACGACGGGTGAGTGTGAGGAAAATGAGGGTTTGGGGGGGGTAGTCCCTAAGGTTAATTAAGGTAAGAATTAACCTAGACCGTTGATAAAAAATGATCAACGACCAGGTTTGGGCGGAATTGGGTTGGGTATATTTAGGAATTGGGCTTGGGTCTGTTGGGCTAGCATAATTAGGTGTTTTGGGCTGATTTGAATAGGTTAGAATCAAAAAATAGAATAGGCTATTTGACAAATACTTGATCTAAATCAATTAAAATAATTTATAAAATAACTAATAATCATAAAAATGAATTTCATGCATAGAAAATAGTTTTAAAAATATTATTTAGTATTAAAATACAAACAATTAAATTTTGGTAAAAAATGGTACATAATTATATGATTGGGCTATAATTGTAAAGTTACTACAATTATAGCCAAAATGTGCCAATTTGGCTAATTATGAAATAATTTAGTCTTAATGGGACCATAAATGATAAATAAAATCAAGAAATATTTTTGAAATCATTTGTGATGCAATTTGTAATTATTTATTGGAAATAAAATGCTGGGTAAATTAATAAAATATAGGAAAAATATGAAAAAATACCAATTGCTATTAATGCATGATTTTGAAAGTATATATGCAATTTTAAAATATTTTTGGGAAAAATTGGGTATCAACAGCTACACGTATCAAACCCACCTTATCTCATATCATGCGTTTCAACACCCAGACCTCATACCGTCGCATGCGTATCAATATCACAACGTATCACAATTCGCACCTCAAGTGACCAATATCACAACTTGCCAGCAAAAAAAACCAAACAATAACAAAATTTCATAATAAGAAGCCCACGACTACCAAAATGTACACAAATTCTCAACAATAACACCGGAGAGTAACTCAATAAAATGATACTTTACAATTTACACTCTGCCTCAACAGAAACCACGACATTTGCAACTATATACCAAATTCAACGACAAGATATTCCAAGAATAGCAATTTCAAATAAAGAATTCAACAGTTAAATAATGAATCCAGAATGAAAGAAAGCAAGTAATTCAACTAAACATGTAGGACAAGTTGCAAGTAAGAGATAAGACAAGTAAGAATGTGAAATTAGACTCAATATGGTGACTATAACATATTAAAGTAACTCAATTAAAGCATGAATGGAAACTACATAGCGAAAAATCAGAAATTTCAACATTTAGCCCGTGTACACACTCGTCACCTTGTGTACACAACCTTCACTTATCACAATTATCATAAAATACCAAATCCTATGAGTAATTTCCTCGCACAAGGTTAGACAAGTCAGTTACCTCAAAGCATGCTAAACCAATCAACTTGAAGGACTTTCCCTCGATTTTCCAACTCTGAACAACTCGAATCTAGCGAAAACAATTTCATACTATAAATATAACTATAGGAAACTAATTCAAACAATTAAATTAGGATCTTTGCAAAGAATTCAAAATCGACCCAAAAAGTCACCTTAGGCCCGCGTATCGAAACTTGAACACAATTACAAAAATCAAACACCCATTCGATATCGATTCCAACCATACATGAATTATACAAACCCGACCTCATTTTGCCTTTCAAAACTCAAAACATTTAGCCTAAAGAGTTTTTAGCAATTTTCCCAACTTGCAACTCTAAAGCACCAATTAAATGATGAAATTATCAATAGATTCAAGTGAATTAGCCAAAAACAATTTAGAATTCCTTACCCCAAAGTTCTCTCTAAAAATCACTCGAAATTTCGCCTCAAACCGAGCTCTTTAAGTCCCAAAATGAATTGCTATTGTGGCCTTTGGATCGCTTCTGCGACTCCGCACCTGCGGAAAAACCATTGCAGGTGCGGACTTCACTTAAGTTCAAGGAATCCACTTTTACGGAATAAGTCTCGTATCTGCGCATGCGCACCTGCGGTACAAACGTCACAGCTGCGACCACTGTCGCTCCTGCGTTCCTCTCCATCGCAGAAGCGAAGCCGCTTTTATGGAACATTTTCAGCTCCTACATCCTCAGCTGGGCATGACCAGCTCCGCATTTGCGGCCAATTTCTCACTTTTGCGAGCCCGCATCTGGGGTCAATCCCTCCACAGGCCAAAAGCTCTCAACCTTCAGCAAAATCTAACAAGTCCATATTGTTCGGGATTCGATCCAGATCACACTCGGGGACCCTGAGGACCCCTACAAATATGCCAACTAGTTTGAAAATACATAACATACCTACTCGAGGCCAAAAATCACATAAAACAACATAAATTTTATGAATCGCAACCCAAGTTCAAGCCTAAGTAATTATGAACTTACGAATTCCGAAACCAACGCTGATTCATACCAAAACAAATCTGATTGACCTCAAATTTTGCAGACAAGCCATAAATAATATTATTGACCTATTCCAACTTCCAAAATCAGGATCTGATCCCAATATATATAAAGTGCACTCCCGGTCAAATTTTCTAAAATCTTCCAATTTTCCACCTTTCGTCAATTTACGCCGAAACAACCTACAGACCTCCAAGTTAACATCCGGATATGCTCCTATGACCAAAATCACCCTATGGAGCTATTGGATTCGTGAAAACTCCGTTCCAAAGTCATCTTCACAAAAATCAAACTACAATAAACTCTTATGACTTAAACCTCCAATCTAGGGACTATGTGTCTCATTTCACATTGAAACTCACCCGAAACCAAAGCCAGCCACCTTAGCAAGTTACATAACCACAATATTGCATAGAGGAAGCATAATTTAGGGGACTAGGGCTATAATACTCAAAACGATCGGCAGGTCATTACATCCTCCCCCTTTTAAAAAAAACTATCATCCTCGAACGAGTATATAGACATACCCGAAGTTGTAAAAAGATGAGGATAACAACTACACATATCATGCTCGGTCTCCCAAGTTTCCTCCTCGACTAGCTGACCCCTCCACTCAACCTGCACTGAAGGAATGTTCTTCGACCTTAACGTTCAAACTTACTATCCAAAATCGCCACCGACTCCTCAACATAAGATAAATCCTTATCCACCTGGACTATGCTGAAATCTAATACACGAGACGGGTCGCGATGATAGTTCCAGAGCATAAAAACATGGAATACTGGATGAACTGCAGCTAGACTGGGTGGTAGTACAAGTCTTTAAGCCACCTCTTCAACCCTCTCAAGAATCTTAAAAAGTCTGATATACCTAAGGCTCAGCGTGCCCTTCTTCCCGAACCTCATAACGCCCTTCATGGGAGAAACCTGGAGCAAGATCCGCTCCCCAACCATGAATGCAAGGTCGCTAACCTTCCGATCCGCATAACTCTTCTCTTTCGATTGGGATGTACGAAGTTGATCTTGAATCAATTTAACCTTTTCCAAAGCATCCTGAACCAAGTCTGTACCCAATAGCCTAGCCTTACCCGACTCGAACCAACCCACCAGAGAATGGCACTATCTATCATACAAATTCCCATATGGGGCCATCATAATGCTTGACTAGTAATTGTTGTTATAGGCAAACTCTGAAAGTGGCAGGAACTGATCCCAAGAACCCCCAAACTCCATCACACACTCACGAAACATATCCTCCAATATCTAAATAGTGCGCTCAGGCTATCCATCTGTCTGAGGGTGAAAGTCTGTACTCAACTCCACCCGCATGCCTAACTTATGCTGAACGACTCTCCAGAAACACGATGTAAACTACATACCCGGTCAGAGATGATGGATATTGGTACGCCATGAAGCCTGACAATCTTGCAAATATAAACTTGAGCCAGCTACTCTAAAAATAAGTAGTCACCACTGGAATGAAATTAGCTCACTTGGTCAACTTATCCACAATCACCCATACTGTATCGAACTTCCTCCGAGTCTGTGGGAGCCCAACAACAAAATCCATAGTGATCCACTCCCATTTCCACTCTAGCATCTCTAACCTCTAAAGCAATCCACCAGTCATCTAATGTTCATTCTTCACCTACTGACAGCTTAGGCATCGAGCTACATACGCCACTATGTCCTTCACCTGCCTCCACCAATAGTGCTGCCTCAAGTTCTGATACATCTTGGCGGCACTTGGGTGAATGGAGTACCACGAACTGTGAGCCTCCTAGAGAATCAACTCACGCAAGCCATCTACATTGGGTACACATAGCCTGCCCTGCATCCTGTTATTCACCATCATCACCTATAGTGACCCCCTTGACATTGCCGTGCAGAAATGTGTCCTTGAGGACAAGCAGATAGGGGTCATCATACTGACGTTCTCTAATACGATCATAAAGATAAGACCGAGAAACCACACAATCCAAAACTCGGCTCAGCTCTGAAACATCCAAAGTAACAAATTGGTTGGCCAAGGCCTGAATATCCAAGGCTAATGGCCTCTCTACTACCGGTAGATATGCTAAACTTCCCAAGCTCTCCGCCTTGTAGCTCAAGACATCGTCCACCACATTGGCCTTCCCGGGATGATATAAATTGGTGATATCATTGTCTTTAAGAAACTCTAACCACCTCCGCTACCACAATTTTAGATCCTTCTGTTTGAACTGATGCTGTAGACTCCGATGGTCGGTGTAGACCTCATAAGGGACACCGTTCAAATAGTGTCACCAGATCTTCAAGGCATGAACAATAGCTTCTAACTCGAGGTCGTGGACAGGATAGTTCTTCTCATTTACCTTCAGCTCTCTAGACACGTAGGCAATCACCCTGCCGTCTTGCATTAACACCATGCTGAGACTGATACGCGATGCATCATAGTACACAATGTAAGACCCTGAACCCGAAGGCAACACCAACAGTGGGACCGTAATAAAACTTGTCTTGAGATTTTGAAAGCTCTCCTCACACTCCTCAGCCCACCCGACGAAGCACCCCTCTGGGTCAATCTGGTCATAGGCGCATTAATAGATGAAAAACCCTCTATAAATTGACGATAATACCCGCCAAACCAAAAAAACCCCGGATCTCCATAGCTGAGGATGGCCAGGGACAACTCTGCACTGCTTCAATCTTCTTCGGATCTACCTTGATCCCCTTACTCTACACTACATGACCCAAAAATGCTACCGAATCAAGCCAGAATTCAAACTTTTAAAATTTTGCATATTACTTCTTTTCTAGCAGGGTCTAGAGCACGGTCCTTAAGCGCAACTCATGATCCTCCCAGCTCGGGCAGTATACCAAAATTTCATCAATAAACACAATGAGGAATGAGTCAAGTTAGGGCCGGAAAATTCTGTTCATCAAGTGCATGAATGCTGCTGGACCGTTGGTCAGCCCAAAAGGCATCATATCATAAGGAACTCGTAATGACCATACCGAGTCTTGAAGGCAATCTTCAAGATATCTGGCTCTCGAATCTTCAACAGATGATATCCTGAATGCAAGTTAATCTTGGAGAACACCCTGGCACCCTGTAGTTGATCAAATAGGTCATCAATACGTGGCAATGGATACCTGTTCTTCATTGTAACCTTGTTCAACTAGAGATAATCAATGCACATTTGGCATAGAACCATACATCTTTTTTACAAACAAGACACGAGCACCTCAAAGTGATACACTAGGCCAAATGAAACCCTTATCAAGAAACTCCTGCAACTGCTCCTTTAATTCTTTCAAAGCTGGTGGGGCCTTACAATACGGAGAAATAAAATGGGCTGAGTGGACGATAACAAATCAATATCAAAGTCGATATCCCTGTCGGGCAGCATGCACGGAAGATCCACCGAAAATACATCTGGATAATCCCTCACTACCGAAGTTGACTCAACGGTAGGAGTATCAACACTGATATCTTTCACATATGCTAGATACGCATCACACCCAACCTCAACCATCTGCCGAGCCTTTAGAAATAAGAGAAACTTGCTAGGAATATAATCTAAAGTACCTCTCCACCCTAACCATGGTAAACTTGGCATAGCCAGCATCACAGTCGTGGTGTGACAGCCAAGAATAGCATGAAAGGGCGACAACTAGTCCATGCCCGAAGTAACATCAAAATCTACCATACTGAGCAACAATAGATCGTATCTGCTCTCAAAACCACTAAGGACAAATAAACATGACTGATATGCATGGTCAACAATAAAGGAATATCCCACAGGTGTGGACACATAGATGGGTGAACTCAAAGAATCACGGAATACAACCAAATATGGACAAATAAACATGATTGACTCGGATGCAACTGCCTTTGTTCTAGCAGGAAAAGCATAATATCATGCCCGACCTCTCCCTCTAGGGCGACCTCTACCTGCCCGACCCCCACCTCTCGATGGCTGCGCAGGTGACCATGGACTGAGAAGCCCGAGGACCTGATGGAATACGCGGAGCCTGAGTAGTTTGTGGAGGTGCACCCCTCCTGAGTCTGGGAAATCTCTCACCATACGACGAGTGTCACCACATCAAAACAAGCTCTCGAAGGATGTGGATACTTTGGTTGGCCCGGGCCTGATCGGTTGGACTAACCACTAAAAGCACCCCGTGTAGGAGGTGCACTAGACAATGGCGATGCGTAATAGGGGGCCTGGGGCCTATGATTGGTTGGAATACCGCTGGAAGCTGGAAGTGCTTAATGAATAGGGTGGCTCACATAGACCCTACCATGACGAGGTGCAACCACAATAAAGGCACCACTATATGTTCCAGAATCTCTAAGCCTCTTGGCCTCCCTGTCTTCTCTCTCACGGGCCCACATACCCTCCAATCTCTTAGCGATGTCCACTACCTGCTGGTTTGCGATGTCCATCTCTAACTCTAGGGCCATGCTAAATTTGATACCAGGGCTGAGCCCCTCGAGAAATCAACGGACTCACTCTCTAAAAGTAGCAACCAAGGCTGGTGCATGCCTTGACAAGTCACTAAATCAGATCGCATACTCCGATATGGTCATTGAACCCTGTCGCAACTGCTCAAACTCTACCTGCCATGCATCTCTGAGACTCTGGGGAACAAACTTCCTCAAAAACATGTCTAAAAATTGAGCCTAAGTGAGTGAAGCTGCCTCGAGCGGACTACCTAACTCATATGTTCGCCACTACTAGTAAGACACTCTGTTAAAGCGGAACGTAGTGAAAGCAACCCCATTATACTCCACAATACCCAGAGTACGGAGGATACAATGTTACTCCTCAAGAAAACCCTAGGCATCCTTTGACGTGAAACCGTTGAAAGTAGGAGGGTGGTACTTCTTGTACTGCTCAAGCCTAACCTGCTGCTCTTCAGAAGCTGCCACCCTAGCCTCAGGCTGAATACGGGCAATCGGTTACACCGGTATGGCCTCTGGGACCTAGTAAACCATAACCCGCTGCTTTGGGGTACGAGCGGCGGGCGTCTATGCTCCTCCCTGACTAGAGATGTGGTAGGAGCAAGTGGTATCAATCCTGCCTGAGCTAAGGTGCCGAACATACTGAGAAACTAGGCGAGGGTCTCCTGAAGTGCTGGGGCAGTAACAGGCGTCTCGGTGCCTGATCTCCAGCTGGATCTACTGGTGGCTCCTCTGTATTAGCTCGTGCAGGTTCTTTAGTTGCAGCACATGGATGTCCTCAGCCTCTACCCCCGCCCTGGCCTCTCGCGGATCTATCAGGGGGTACAGGTGTCTGGTCATCCAGTCTGGCTGTGCGTGTCCGCACCATCTATGAGACCGCAGTCCTAGTAGGAAGAGCATAATATCAGGCCCGACCTCCCCCTCTAGGGCGACCTTTACTTGCCCGACCCCCACCTCTAGATGGCTGCGTAGGTGACCATGGACTGAGAAGCCTGAGGAACCGGTGGAATACTTGGACCCTGAGTAGTTTGTAGAGGTGCACTCCTCCTGAGTCTAGCGCAATCCCTCACCATACGACGAGTGTCACCATACTCAAAACAAGCTCTCAGAGGACGTGGCTACTCTGGTAGGCCCGGGCCTGATCGGTTGGACTGACTACTAAAAGCACCCCGTGTAGGAGGTGCAATAGACAATGGCGGTGCATAATAGGGGGCCTGGGGCCTAGGAGTGGCTAGAATACCGCCGAAAGCTGGAAGTGCTGAATGAATATGGCGGCTCACATAGACCCAAACATGATGAAGTGCAACCATGACATAGGCACCACTATATGTTCCAGAATCTGGAGGCCTCTTTGTCTCCCTCTCGTCTCTCTCCCGGGCCCGCATACCCTCTAATATCCTAGCGATGACCACTACCTGCTAGTATGCGATGTCTATCTCTAACTCTTCGGCCATGATAAATATAATACCAGGGTTGAGTCCCTCGTTAAATCGATGGAGTCACTCTCTAAAAGTAGCAACCACGGCTGGTGTATGCCTTGACAAGTCACTAAATAGGACAACATACTCCAATACGGTCATAGAACATTGGCGCAACTGCTCAAAATCTACCCGCCATGCATCTATGAGACTCATGGGGAACAAACTCCGTAAAAAACATGTTTTAAAATTGAGCCTAAGTGAGTGAAGCTGCCTCGGACGGACTACCCAACTCATATGCTCACCACTACTGGTAAGACGCTCCCTTAAAGCTGAACGTAGTGAAAGCAACCCCAATAGACCCCACAATACCTATAGTATGGAGGATATAGTGGCACTCCTCAAGAAAACCTTAGGCATCCTTTGACGCCAAACCCTTGAAAGTAGGAGGGTGGCACTTCTTGTATCTCTCGAGCCTAAGTTGCTCCCCTTCAGAAGTTGCCACCCTAGCCTCGGGCTGAATTTGGGCGACCGGTTACACTGGTATGACCTCTAGGACATGGTAAACTAGAAGCCTTTGCTTTGGGCTACGGGCAGGGGGAGTCTGTGCTCCTCCCGGCCAGAGATGTGGTAGGAGAAAGTGGGATAAACCCTTCCTGAGCTAAGGTGCCGAATATGCTGAGAAACTGGGCGAGGGTCTCCTGAAGTTCTGGGGCAGTAACAGGCGTCTTAGGTGCCTCCTCTCCAGTTGGAGCTACTGGTGGCTCCTCTGTAGTCGCTCTTGCAGGTGCTCTAGCTGCATCACATGGACGTCCTCAGCCTCTATCCCCACCCTAGCCTCTCGCGGCTCTAGCAGGGGGAGTGGGTGTCTGGTCATCCAATCCGGCCGTGCGTGTCCTCATCATCTATGAGAGAATAGAAAGACACACGTTTAGAATCCCGAAGTCAACAATTTTGCACGAGAAGGAATCAAAGAAGTGAAACTTTTTCTAACGGTTCCACAACCTCCCAAAGATAAGTACAAATGACTCCGTACCGTTCAGCGAGAATGTACTTAACCTGCTTGTGACTCATAATACCTATGAACCTAGAGCTCTGATACCAACTTGTCACCACCCCAAGTTCCCTCCGTAGGATGTCGTGACAACACCTAGTTTCTAAGATTAGGTAAGCCTAACAATATGCAGAATAATTGAAATGCAACTTAGAATCTCAAAACTTCAGCAACTACATAAATAAAATCTGTAACTCAATATGTACAACTCCCAAAACCTGGTAAAATATAACTCACAAGCTCTAAGTAACAGTACTGAACAATCCTATACATCACTGCCTATAATAGTTTAATGGAATAAGGAAAAATGGGATAGAAGGGAACTCCGAGGCCTGCAGACGCGAGTAGGTGTACCTTGAAGTCTCCAAAGCAACCTCAACTCACTAATGACGGGACTGATAGGAAGTACCTGGATCTGCACAAAAAAGATGTGCAAAAGCGTAGTATGAGTACACCACAACAGTATCCAGTAAGTGACATTCCTAACCTCGGTAGAGTAGTGATGAGCTCAGATAAAGGCCCAACTGGAGATAACAAGAAGCAAGACGAAAGATATAACAATATAATGATAATGACAATGGAAATGAAACAATAAGGAATTTATGGGAAGTTGACAACAAAAAATCAAGATAGGTAATACAACACAGAAGGAAACAAGGATTTACATGTTAATGAAACAAACAACCAAAGAAAAATACAACAAATAGAGAATGATCAACAAGGGACACTACTGAGGTACCGCCTCGTAGTCCCAAATCATAAAAGTAACTCACAGTATTTCCTTATATTACAACAAGAGCCTTTACATTTAGTTATAAATATCATTTTTTACGAAATAGCATCCCGCGTTTTAGCTCACCTTATCACACCGCATGGCTTATAGTAGTTCCCCTACTAGCCACGTGTATCAAGCCTACCTTATCTCACCTCATGCGTTTTATCACCCATACCTTATATCACCGAATGCGTATCGATATCACAACATATCACAAATGGCACCTCAAGTGCCCAATATCACAACTTGTCAGCAAAAAAAACCAAACAAAAATGAAATTTCGCAATAAGGAGCTCACAATTCAACCTTAATGTACACAAAAGTCTCAACAATAACAATCAGAGAGTAACTCAATAAAATGCTATTTCAAAACTTACACTCTGCCTCAATAGGAACCACGACCTTTGCAACTCAATACCAAATTCAACGACAAGTTACTCCAAGAATAACAATTTCAAGTAAAGAATTCAACAGTTAAATAATGAACACAGTATGAAAGAAAGCAAGTAATTCAACTAAACATGTAGGACAAGTTGCAAATAAGAGATAAAGACATGTAGACATGTGAAATTAGACTCAAGATGTAACTATAACAAATCAAAGTAACTCAATTAAAGCATGAAAGGAAACCAAATACCTAAAATTGAAAATGTCAACATTTAGCTCGTGTACACACTCGTCACCTTGCATACACGACTTTCATATATCACAATTATCACAACAATACCAAATCCTAAGGGGAATTTCCAAGGTTAGACAAGTCACTTACCTCAAACCACGCTAAATCAATCATATAGAAGGCCTTTCCCTCGATTTTCCAACTCCGAACAGCTCGAATCTAGACAAAACAATTTCATACTATAAATATAACTACAAGAAACTAATTCAAACAATGAAATTACGATCTTTGCAAAGAATTAAAAAATAGACCCAAAAAGTCACCCCGGCCCACGTCTTAGAACCCGACCAAAATTACAAAACTGAACACCCATTCAATATTGAGTACAACCATACAAGAATTATACAAATATGAACTCATTTCTCCTTTCAAAAATCAAAAAATTTAGCCTAAGGAGTTTCTACCAATTTTTCCCAATTTCCAACTCCAAAGCACCAATTAAATGTTGAAATTATCAACAGATTCACGTGAATTAGCCAAAAAAAAATTAGAATTCCTTACCCCAAAGTTCTCTCTGAAAATCCCTCAAACCTTTACCTCAAATCGATCTCTTTAAGTCCCAAAATGAATTATGAATCAAACCTTCGAGTTTTCCCTTTTCTGCCCATTTAAATCGCTTCCGCAGCCTTTGTTTCGCTTCTGCGACTCCGCACCTGCAGAAAAACCATTTTAGGTGTAGACATCAATTAAGTCCAAGGAATCCTCTTCTGTAGAAGAAGTCTAGAATCTGCATATGCGCACCTGTGGCACAAGCTTCGCACCTACGACCATTGTCGCTCCTGCGTCCCTCTCCTTCTGTAGAAGCGAAGCCGCTTCTGCAGAACATTTTCTGCTCCTGCAACCCCCTTTGGTCATGACCGACTCTACATATGTGGCCACTTACTCATTTTTGCGAGCCCTCACCTGCAACCAAACCCTTTGCTAGTGCAAAGACACAAGAAGTTTCCAACCTTTAGCAAAATCCAACAAGTCCAAATTGTTTTGGATTCGATCCAAATCACACCCGCGGCCCCTGGGATCCCGTACGAATATACCAACAAGTTTCAAAACACATAACAGACCTAGTAGAGGTCAAATATCACATAAAACAACATAAATTCTATGAATGGCAACCCAAATTCAAGCCTAAGCAATTATGAACTTTCTAATTCCGAAACCAACGCCGATTCATACCAAACAACTCCGATTGACCTCAAATTTTTCACACAAGTCATAAATATCATTGCAGACCTATTCCAAATTCCGGAATCAGGATCCGACCCTGATATTAATAAAGTACAGTCCCGGTCAAACTTTCTAAAATCTTCCAACTTTCCAACTTTCGCCAATTTATGCCGAAACGACCTACGGACCTCCAAGTCAACATCCATACACGCTCCTAAGACCAATATCACTTTAGAGAGCTATTGGAACCGTCAAAACTCTATTTCGGGGTCATCTTCAAACAAGTCATACTATGGTTAACTCCTACGACTTAAACCCCCAACTTAGGGACTATTCGTCCCATTTCACTCCGAAACTCACCCGAAACCAAAGCCAACTGCCCCAGTGAGTAACATAACCACAATATAGCATAGATGAAGCATAATTTAGGGGACCTTGGCTAAGTTACTCAAAACGACCGGCCGGGTCATTACATAAGGTGTATGACATACACTAGGAAAATCACATCATCACACGGATATCATCAATATAATGCCCCTAAGATGTCACATATCATCCTCGAAGTGTGCCACCGTTATATATCCAATAGCCACCCATATCACTCCGCCCTGATGACGATCGCAAACCACACACTTAAATTCTGCTTTCTAATCAAATATAGTATATTATAGTATCGTATCCACAAGGATTGGATATAAACAATATTCTCGTAGTTCTAGTTTGATTTCTATCCAAGATGATCAACACTTGAGATTTATATAATTTCTAACTCAAATTAACTAAGAGTCTAAAGCTATTGACTAATGACAATCAAAACAAAGATAAACAAGGAAGTTATTAGCGGGAGAACTATGGTTGATAGGATATGTGAAAGATAATTGGTTGGGATCTAACTCTAGATAATTCACTTCTAATTTTTAAGTGAGTCTATAGAATTCACTCAATTATAAGTTCAAGCGATCAACAAAAACTCCTCTATCAATTAAGTCTTAACCTAACGAGATGAACCGATATGAGCACGTGAAGATATGCAAGAATGCATAGTGGATCGGTCTTTAGGAAAAACTTTTTCGATTATTTTCCTAACTAGGTTTAATCAATGATTCAACTATCCTATTTTGATTACTAAGAAGAATTAATGAACTCAACCAACAATATAATGTAAAGATATCACAAGTTATGCCTCTCTCAATTACATGAACAAGTGAATATAGACGCAATAGTTAAATCATCCAAAAATGTTTCAATACATAAAAGTGGAGTTATGATCCATAAACAATGATCAATACACCAAATTCATCAAATCCTAAAGATAACTACTCCATAGATATGGAGCAATTCATCACAAATAAAATTAAAGTATAGGAAAACATAAATTCAATCCAAACTCGAGGCTTGAGTGAGGAAGGAATGATAAGGTCCTTGTACTCGTGTTCTTCCAACTCCTCCTTAGTCTCCTTAGGTCTAATATGTGTCAATTTACCGAAATAATATTTTCGATGTATTTATACCAAGTAGGGTTGGTCCCCGACGAAATCACCTTTTCCTAGCCGAAATAGGATATTTACTTTGTAAAAAATACACAGGCACGCCACATGGGGAAACGCTCCATGCGGGGCATTAGTGGGGAAATCCAAAGAGCTAACTTCTGACAAATAGCTGAAATCTGTACAAGCCCAGTGCCCCACGCGCCGCGGCAGTGGGGATTTCTCAGAGTATGGATCAAACTTCGATTTTTGACGTCAAGACTTGGTCCTGGACCCTCGAACACGATAACAGCTTAATCCCTTGGGCTTTTACCCATACTTCAAAGCTCCAAATCCCTCGAGTTAGCTCCACAAGATCTACATCACTCAGAATCACTCCTACAAGGCATAAAACACCCAATATGTGCAAAACACTCCCAACTAAAGCTCAAAACAGGTAAAGTGCAGTGAATTAGAGTGCAATAAGCAACTATCATATGGGATTATAGCCTACCATCAACACCCCACACTTAAACCATTTCCCTTCCTCGAGAAATCAAACTACACTTCATATAGACACGACCTTTTTTAACAACTCCTATAACTCATCATACCAAGAATATTTAAAATAGATAAAGCACAAACCGCAACATCCTTGCCCCAAAATTTGACTCAAAAATGCCACATATTATTTATAACCCGCTCACTTAATCTAACACGGAATTCAAACATTACCTTTCCTTCGTGAATCAAGTGCCCTCACACAACAATAGAGAGTAGTTCCACACACAATAAAAATTAAGAACAATTAGGAACTTAAGATAGAAAGAATTCGCTCACTCTCAGAAACAATATTTATGTGCCACAAAAGACGTACCATAAGCTTGGCCGTAGTGTACCACTCTACTAATTGAGCTCATTCAGTAAAGGATCAAGTAGGATTTTAATTGGTTGTAATGTAAGTTGCGGGACGGGTAGGGTACATTTAGATATGATAGTGGATACACCTCCCTTAAAACTTTAATACATACTTTTAATTGTTCACAACCCCACACTTGCGTCAAACCATAACTCCACCTTCACATCAATATACATTAACTCTCTACTTCTTTAAGCACAACTATATCAAGAGTCACCACTATCAAAGAATATTTTGCACAATAATACAACTATTTTTTCCTATTCTTTTTCAATTCAAGTGGCTCTTACTTTTTCAAAACAGTGCACCTTCTTCCTTCTTTCAATAGTTCCACTCAAAATCCAAACCAACCACTCCACATTTCAACTTTTACGAAGTTCTTAATAAATTTAAGTTCTTACGGGAGGCATGAGGTTCAAATAAATGGTCCATTCAAACAATTGGGTAAGGCTTGTAATGTGGTTGCCAAAGAAATAAGATTACGTGCTCAAAAGGGGTTAACTACGATACATAACAATTAGGTGGATAAAAACATATAACTGGCTCAACAAAGAAATGCATAAATCACTTCCAAGACTCAAAAAACTACTATTTCGCTTTGCAAACACACAAGGAAAGTTATAGACATCAATTGCAATGCACAGAATAACACAAAACCTCATACCCACATGGCACATAACTCACTCAAGATTGGACTATCAATACACTCTAGTCAAAGAAGTTAAGCAAAGTTAAGATCATACAGTTTAAGGTACTTATACAAGAGTCAATAACTCAGCCTAAGCGTCACAATTAAAACACTCACTATTCTCAAGGTATAATAAACTTAAGAGATATTTCCTCCAATTCAAATTACATCATAAGGTTTCCTACTCCTAAAAAAAATAAAAAGTAACTTCACCCGGTTCAAACAAAACCCTTAAAAAAGAACCGCGACAAAAAAGAAAAACCAAGGGGGAATTAATACACTAACTACAAGAGAAAATCTTTTTGTCTTTTTCTTTCGACTTTAGTCCCTCAAGAAACATGTCGAATGATATACATCATCGGGAAAAATAAAAAAATTTAAAATTTTTATGTTTTTTTTTTCAAAATTGTTTTTTCTATCTCTAACTACTAAACTAACAAAAAGAAAACTAATATACATGCATACATACAAATATTACCCACTCCACACTTTAAGTTGTGGCACGTCCCCATGACAAACAATGAAAAAGCATAAGATAGAGTGACTTCCCTCAACATCTAGCCGGGGTCTGAGTCGAAGTCATTCTCCATTCATCGCACCCGAACTAATGCAAACATCCATGCAAGAAGTTTATTCTCAGCCTTCTTGGGGTACACCCCACACTTATCTTTCTTACTCAGCGCAACCTTCTCTTTCAAACCCTTCACTTTTCTCTCAACACTCGCAGCTGGTTTGTCCTTTTATTCCCCCTTTTCTACATCCATCTTGAACGTCACAATTTCCTCACCCACTCTAAGAATGAGTTTTCCCTCGTGTTTATCTAATATCGTTCTACCCGTTGCTAAGAATGGTCTTCATAGAATAAGGGGGACCTTCTTGTTCTCCTCCATATTCACCACTATAAATTCTACAGGGAATACAAACTTATCCACCCAAACTAACACATCTTCCACTATCCTCTCGGGTGTTATAGTCGTTTGGTCCAGCTGCAAAGATATTGGCACCGACCTTATCTCTCCAATCTTCTTCTCCAATTTCATATAAATCGATAGAGGCATTAAGTTAATTGAGGCACCATAATCACATAAAGACTTGTCAAAATTTATAGTTCCTAATTAGCAAGGTATAGTAAAACTCCCTGGATCTCCACACTTTTGTGGCAGTTCTTTTTGCAATATTGTGCTGGAATGCTCTGTGAGTTTGACCACTGAGGTCTCCTCGATTTTCCTTTTTTTTCTTCAGGATCTCCTTCAAGAATTTAGCGTAAGAGGACATTTGTGAGAGCACTTCTGTGAATGGTATGTTTACATGAACCCGTTTTAGCATATCCAGAAATCTCTCAAATTTCTTGTCCAACTTTTCTTTATATAGCTTTTGAGGGAAAGGTAAAGCAGGCATCTGCCTGCTCTCCTCTGGTTCCTCCTTTCTCAAATTTTCTTCCTTTTTTTTCTCAGCTTTCAACTGCCCCGTCTTCTTTTTATCATCATCACTTTTCTGCTGCTCCCCACTTCTGTTTTCAAGTGTCACCTCTTTTTTGGATTAGGGTGGGGTCTTTCAAAACACACCCAATTCTCAAGGTTACAACATTCACTGTTTCTTTGGGCTTTCTTTCGGTATCAGCAGGGAGAGTGCATGGAATCCTCTCAGATATTATTGTTGAAACCTTTCCTACTTGCTTCTACGAATTTCATATTCTAACCGTTGTACTTCAAATCTTTCATCAGTTGTCTCAATGAAGGTCTTTATGAGATCTTCTAGACCAGGCTGATTGGGTTGTCGAGGTTGAAACTTTTACCTCGGCTGATTCATAGACCAGGAGCTCCTTGTCCCTAAAATCTAGGATTGTTTTGTTTCTATGCATTTGCGGTACCCCCAGGTGAACTCCATGAAGACTCGGGTGCTTCTGACCCATTGCATTAAAGTTATAAATTTCCCACAACATTCACTTCCTTAGTTGAGGCTGGAAACTCATGAGTAGGGTGTCCTCTTCCACATATACCACAGGCTGCATGGGGCTCATTTGGTTTTGTAGCCAAGGTCAACTTCCTTATTTCTTTAGCCATAACATCAAGTTGTACCTCCACAACTATATTAGCATCAACTTGGTGAACATCCACTGATCTTCTTCTTTCAGAACTCTCAGAGCGCCACTGATTTTCATCTTCAGATAACTCATCAAGAATCATAACTATATCCTCTGGAGTCTTTTTCATCAAAGGGCCTCCAGCTACATTGCTCAATGTTCTACGCGAGGCCGGTCTCAATCCATCCCATAAGTCCTAGAGTTGCATCTAGAGTTCAATTCCACTATGTTGACACTTTCTAACAATCTCCTAAAATCTCTTCCATGCTTTATAGTTTTAGTATCTTTCTGGAAGAAGTTATGGATTTCTCTTCGAAACTTACCTGTCTTAGCTGAGGAGAAATATTTATCAAGGAATTTTCTGGTCATCTCGTACCAACTTCTAATTAATCCTGTGGGAAAGCTTCGAATCCACTCCTTTTCATCATATTTAAGAGAAAAGAAATATGCCCTTAAATACTGATGGGGATTGTAGAGGGGACAATGGAGGAGACTCTTATGGTTTTTGCATTAGGAATAATGTTGGGGATCTTATATATGCCCAGGAAGGTGTAGTTGAAGAGGCAACAAATAATATTTCTGAAGCTCAAGCCATTCTTGAAGCAGCCAAGTACATAATTCAGATGCAGTTTCCTCCATGTATAATTGAGACCGATTCAGTGTTGATTAAAAAGGTTTTGGAGGATGTATGGGAATCACCTTGGAGTATTCCTAATCAGGTGGATGAAATCAAAGTTATTTTATCTAAAGGTGTGTTCCATATTGTTCATGTGTTGAGGGAAAAAAATAAGTTAGCAGACCACTTAGCTAACTTGACATTGGATTAACAACACATGGTTCAGGTGCACTCCTTTTGGGAACTGGAATCAGAAGGAAGGAAGATTTTGAACAATGACAAGCTTCAAATACCCTATGTTAGGGTAAGAACTGCCAAGCCAAGTGTTAATTGAAATGAAAGGGATATTAATGAAGTATATGGGGGTGAATCCTTTAGTTATTAGGAGGAGGAGAAGATATTATGATGAACTGAAGCAAGTAATAAGGATGGCGATCATAGTTTACTTCCAACTCAAATCCTAAGGGAGGAGAATGAAGGAGTTTTTTACTAACATGTTTGATGATTTTGCAGGTACTTTGGAGGTCGATTGGTTCCATGTTTTGGCCAAATCTATCAGGGTGGTATTAATATCTTTGATACTCATTCCCTATAGGTGTAACCACGACTTAGGCCAATCCAGTAACAATTACAACAAGCCAATGAAAAGGCTAATCTTTAGCCTTTGAATCATGGCTCACTCCTATGTACAATGTGGAGTACACGGGAAGGAATGGCTCATTAATCGCAAATATCCTTGCATGTTTCACTCCCTGAAGATCATAATAGTCAGAATTTACTGGTCTCGTTAAAATACAATGGCCAGTGACATCCACAAAATTGTGCTACTGCCCAGAGCAACTAGATTTGGTCAACGAACTTCACCTCTTTGGACGGGTCATGCTAGCATGTGTTGGAAGAGTTACCTAGTATATTTCACATCTACCAAACACAAGAAACCTACTCATAACAAGTTTGTTACAAAATGGTCCATGTATGATTACGTATTTTGGTGTCAAAGTTACTACAATGCCTCTCCTATCTTGGCCTGGTATTATGCTGTTGAAGACTTCGCGTGGAATTTGATCCAAAGCTAGTCAATGCCAAGCTCAAAACTCATTGGTAGGCATCATATGAAGTTGAATGATGATAAGGAATTCAAGTGCAAGTGCCCTAAATCATCTGCAACAAAGAAGGCCAGTTTTAAAAAGTCACCTTGCAAGGTCTTCTTACTTAAGTTCTATTTATACTTAAGGAATTTAGATCTTTTTGTACTATCAAAGGGTTGTCTTGTACATCACTTTGATAATAGGTTCCATGTAATTTCTCCTTTTACGCACTTTTATTTTGTGAAACCTCCAAACACATTTTGTTTTTGTTTTGATAATTTTAATAAAAAACATCACTAGGCAACATGCCCAGTGGTATATTTCCTTTAAAAAAACTATTTCAAGTACTATTGATTGCCAATCTCCGACAACGGCGCAGAAATTTGATGAGCGCAAAACACACACTTAAATTCTGCTCGCTTATCAAATATAGTATAGTATAATATCGTATCCACATGGATTGGATTTAAAAAATATTCTCGTAGTTTCTAGCTTGATTTCTATCCAAGATAATTAACACTTGAGATTTATATGATTTCTAACTAAAATTAACTAAGATTCTAAAGCTATTGACTAATGACAATCGAAACAAATATATGCAAGGAAGTTATTAGTGGGAGAAAATAGGGGTTGCTAGGATAGATGCAAGATAAATGGTTGGGATCGAGCTCTAGATAATTCACTTCTAATGTTCAAGTGATTCTCTCGAATTCACTCAATTATTAGTTCAAGGGTTAAGAAAAAACTCCTCTCTCGATTAAGTCTTAACCTCACAAATGAACCAATTTAAGGACGTGAAGATATGCAAGAATGTGTAGTGGATTGGTCTTTAGGAAAACCTCTTTCGATTATTCTCCTAACTAGGTTTAATCAATGATTCAACTAGCCTCTTTTGATTACTAAGAAGAATTAATGAACTCAGCCAACAATATAATACAATGATATCACAAGTTATGGCTCTCTCGATTACATAAACAAGTAAATATAGATGCAACAGTTAAATCATCCAAAAATGTTTCAATACATAAAACTAGAGTTATAAACCACAAACAATTATCACTACACCAAATCCATTAAACTCTAAAGAGAACTACCTCATTGATTTGGAGAAATTCATCATAGATAAAATTAAAGTATAAGAAAACATAAATTCAATCCAAACTCGAGTCTTGAGTGATGAAGGAATGATGAAATCCTTGTGCTCGTGTTATTCCAACTTCTCTTTAGTCTCCTTAGGTCTAATATGTGTCAAAAGTCCCAAAAATAACTTTTTTCCATGTATTTATACCAATCGGGCCCATATGAAATCACCTTTTCTTAGCCGAAATAGGATATTTACTCTATAAAAAATACACAGGCGCGCCACATAGGGCGATGCGCCATGGAAGGCGTTAGTGGGGAAATTCAGAGATCTAACTTTTGACAGACACCGAGAATTTGTACAAGTGAAGTGCCCCATGTGCCGTGGTAGTGGGGATTTCTCAGAGTATGGATCAAACTTCGATTTTTGATGTCCAAACTTAGTCCTCAAGCCCCGAACACGATCCCGACTTAATCCCTTGGGCTTTTACTCAAAATTAAAAGCTCCAAGTCACTCGAATTAGCTCCATAACATCTACATCACTCAGAATCACTCCTTCACGGCATACAATAGACAATAAGTGCAAAACACTCCCAATTAAAGCTCAAAACAAGTAAAGTGTTGTGAATTAGGTGCAATAAGTGACTAAAATATGGGATTATAGCCTACCATCACCTGAAAATAACATTAGCCCCCCGTATCACTCCGCATAATAGCCAACCGTATCGCTCCGGCCAGATAATAACACAATAGCCACCCATATCACTCCGTACAATTAATAACAGTGAGATGCCACCCCTGGGATATGCATAACAATAACCAATCCGTACAATAATTAACATATGCTAACATCACAACAACACGACATATCAACTCGTAAAACAACTGCCCATAGGCCGCAATCTTTCCAAAAGAAACAAAAATATCAACTTTTCTACAACAAATAACCCACGACTCAAACAAAATGTGTATAGAATCTCAATAACAACAAAATGAATGGGAAGTAACTCAACAATGAGCAACACCCCTTTTACAAAACTTCAATTATAATATATTAACGACTTTCAATAACTTCAACTTCAATTAATTGCTCAAGGATAAACTTGATAATGAAGGTATTTATGTGAGATGGCAAACTTCGGATTCTAGTGTATGAAATGGGATAACAATGAAAGAGATGGAACGAAGTAACAACTATGTCTAAATGCGTGAGAATACCTCGACAACAAAAAGACATCATTTAACAACAATTTCAATTAAGAGTAACTCAACAATAAAAGAAGTCACATAATGATAAAAGAGGTAAAAATTCCAAATAAGGCGTAAAAAAGTAAACTTGACAAGTAAAGGATGTGACATGTAACGAGAACTTCAAATAAAGAATGTGATAGTAAACATGGCGAATAAGAGATATAACATGTGCTAACAATTCCAAATAAATACATGTAAGAAGCCTAAGAGTCTAAACTGGTCAATTTCCATATATAAGCCCGAGTATGCACTCGTCACCTCACGTACACGACTTTCACATAACACAAATAGAACAAACGACTCAAATCCTAAGGGGTAATCCCCTAACAAAAAGTTAGGCAAAATACTTACCTCAAAGAAGCTAAATCAATACTCTGAATGACCTTTTTGTGTGAAACAAACATCCAAACGGCTGGAATCTAGCCAAAATAACTCAATATCATAAATAAAAATCTTATGAAACAATTTCAGATAATAAAGCTTCGATCTTTAGTTAAAATTTAAAAGTCAACTCAAAAGGTCAATCCCGAGTATGCACCTCGGAAACCGACAAAATTTATAAAATCTGACCACCATTCTGATATGAGTCCAACCATACTAAAAATATCCAATTCCGACAGCAAATCGGTCTTCAAATCCTCATTTTACATTTTTGAATGTTTTTATAAAAATTCTCATTTTTCCCAACTCAAATCACTAATTTAATGATCAAAACAAAGACGGAACCATGCAATATAATCAAATCCGGGTGAAGAACACTTAACCTAACCAAAGGATGAAAATCCCCTCTAAAATCATACAAAACCGAGCTCTCTAACCCAAAAAGTGATAAAATATCAAAAGCCCTCGAAATAGAGTCCTTATATTTTGCTTAATGATTTACTCATCGCGATCGCGGAACTACCCTCGCGATTGCGTAGACAAAATAATAATAGCTGACCAAACGTTCTTTGCTAACACGTAAAAGAAATCGCAAATGCGACACACATCCTCCAGCTCAACTACGCGAATGCGGTTGCACTCACGCGATCGCGAACAACAAAGGCCTGATGCCCCTTCAAGCTTCCCTTTTACTTGATCGCGTACCTTAGATCGTGAACGCGACATCATAAGCCCCTCAAGCTTCGCAAACACGGTCCCCTATTCGCGACCACGAAGAACAAAATACGTGAGTCCACCATGTTACTACACGAACGCGAAAGTACAGGAGTAAACATGAGTAAGAGACACCAAATGACAGGATAACTATCCAAAAATGGGAGGAAATGACCCGTAGCCCATCTGAAACACACCAGAGGCCCTTGAGACCCCGTCTTAACATACCAACAAGTTCCATAACATATCGTAGACCTGCTCGAGGCCTCAAATCCCATCAAACCATATCAAAACTACGAATCGCACCTCAAATCAAACTTAATGAACTTATGAACTTCTATTACTCGCACTGATTCATATAAAATCATCCCTGAATGACGTCAAATTTTTTATGCAAGTCCCAAATGACACAACGAAGCTAATCCAACTGTCAAAATCGCAATGGAAACCCTATTTTAACAAGGTCAACTTTCGATCAAACCTCTCAAATTCTAAACCTTCAACTTTCCAACTTTCGCCAAAATGCATCAAATCAACATACGGGCCTCCAAATCTAAATCCGGGTATACTCCTAAGTCCAAAATCACCATAGGAAGCTATCAGAATGATCAAAGTGCCATTCCGGAGTCGTCTACACAAAAGTCAAACTCTAGTTAAATCTTGCCACTTAAGCTTCTAAAACAAGACTCAATATCCCAAATCAATCCCGAGTCATCTGAAAAATTAACCCGCCCACACATGTAAGTTATGATGCAAAATAAGAAGCTGCTCGAGACCTTAAGCCACCGAATAGAATGGTAATTCTTAGGATAACTGGTCGAATTGTTACAGTTGCCTCAAACCATAGTATATTTTACTGGCACCCGGATGGATGGAATACCGCAAACTATAAGCCCTCTCAAGAATCAACTGTCGCATCCCATCAACATTAGGCACACAAATCCGTCCCTAAAGCCCCAATACCCAATCATCACCAATAGTAACTCTGTAGCATCAGCGTGCTGCACCTGTCCCTCACGACAAACAAGTGTGTATCATCAGACTGACGCGCCTTGCTGCACTCAAACAAGGACGATCCTGATACACCACAAACACGAACCCTGCAACACTATGAAATGTCACGTCCCAAACTTTAATAAGGCATGGACGGCACCCCGGTGCCACACTCAGCTCGAGCGTACCACTCTGTAACTGTGAACTCTAGTGGGGTCACCCTAAACTTAGGCTGATGAAACTCTATGATCAGGAATACCAAACTAAACATCTACATGAGGCTGGTAAAGCCACAATACTGATATAAAAAATGTACAGGACTTGTCTACAAGCATCTACAGATAACTGAATTGTATCGTGGTCGGGACAGGGCCTCGACTTACCCATCAAACCTATATATATATAAAATAGACTCCAAGGTATAGAACTGGTAACTCCGAGGAAGTGGAGCTTACCAACCAAGTTGACTTTTGATGTTGTCTACTGGGAAGATCTATCCAGCTGTCTATCAGGACTTGCAGACGTAAAATGCGGCATCCCCAACTGATGTTTGAAGATACTATATTTTGAATTGGCTGATGTTTGAAGATATGCTAACTTGCTGTATTGACTCATCTCTCTAAATATAGTAAGTAAAATAGTTGTGCGGCCCTATAAGGCTCAGTATGTGTAATTGCTCTACCATAGTAGGGTCGCTCATAGGTGATCGGCCATACTAGGCTCTGTATCTTGGCCATTTTGGGCTTGCTCATAGGCGCTCAACCATAATAGGCTTGGTATATAAGTTACCATCTGATATGAGGTTACCCACTAGGGGCTTACCCCCCGATTATAGCTTGATGGTGGTGAAAATACTGTAATACTATATATATATATATATATATATATATATGTCACTCTCTGAACCTGGGGTTGGGGGTAGGGGAGAGGGAGGGGGTGGCCGGCACCCGTTGCCTTATCTATCCTTGCGTACCAACTTGCGACTAAGGGACTCTGAACATATAATGTCATGCTTTGGCCATAGGCCACATTGCAAGACAATTAAATGCTGGCTAAAAATCAAAATAAAGCTAGGCGAACAAGGCTGTCATAACTACTACGATTGGCAAACCAACAAAATATACATAAAAGGCCTACAAGTCCAGCATACTGCACTAACTGACAGGATATGTCTACAAGCCTCTACTTGTGGGTATACTGTGATTGGAACAGCTCGCCGACCTACTCATAACATATATACATATATATACAAGATGCACATAAAGCTCTACACCCGACAACTTCGAAAGGCATGGAGCTTACCGATCAAGCTGAACTCGGGCAACACTTAAGGAAGAGGTCTACCCGTCTCTCTGTCTGAACCTGCACACATGAAATGCAGTACCCCTAGAAAAGGGACGTCAATATGAAATAATGTACCGATAATATAATAACTGAAAGTAGATGGAAGTCAAAGATAATCTGAAGATATGTTTACCTGCTGATACTGACTCAACTCTCTAATTATAGTAAGTAAAATAGTTGTCCGGCCCTATAAGGCTCGGAATATATATATATAACTGCTCTACAGTAGTAATATCTCTCATAGGCGGTCGGCGATACTAGGCTCTGTATCTCGGCCTACTAGGATAACTCATAGGCGCTCGACCATAGTATGCTTAGTATATAACTTACCATCTGATAAGAGGTTGCCCAATAGGGGCCTGCCCATCGATTATAGGTCGATGGTAATGAAAATACTGTATATATAGGCTTTGTGCTCTCTTGAATGGAACAAGACAATACTCAATTGAATATGATGTCCCAATAAGGGAGAATACTATAACTCATGAGACTAGGAAATGTACGTAAATTCTGGAATATAAATTTCTCTTTATGCCTCGTTGTCAAACTCATGTTGTTACGAGATCATGCCAAATAAAGGTAGGGTTTAGCCTTAACATACCTGAACCGATTCTTTTGACATTTTCTCTAACATACGTCTTTTGCGGAAACACACAATGGAGGATCGAAGTAGGAGAAAATCCGTATGATATTCTTGAGAAAGATTGCACTGTACTCTCTTTGAACCTCAAAATCTTGTTGCTATTACACAGTATAACTTCGTATGATTTTTTCTAGGCAAATCACGTTGCCATTCAACTCCACATGATATCTCTCTTTGTGAATTTAATCAAAGTCTTGTATGACTTTGTTGAAGCTTTACCTGTACAGTTGGAGTTTCCATTTTGTGAATTATAAATAGGCTCCATCATATAACATAACACCAACTCTTAATGAGGTAAGAAGATCAAGTCTTATATTTGTGGGTTTGTGGGTCCCACTTATATTATGAGTAAGCCACAAAAAGGCTCTCTTAATGCCACATTTTAAAATGATTCAAGAGTCACACACACTTGCTGCCACGTTTT
>ML404061.1:0-138445 GCA_005239525.1 Nicotiana knightiana | reverse complement strand
CACGCCCTGAACCTAGGGAGGGGGGGGGGGAGGGGGGCGAGACCGGCACACGCTACCTTACCTATCCTTGCGTACCAACTTGCGACTAAGGGACTCTGAACATATAATGTCATACTTCGGCCATAGGCCACATTGCAAGACAATTGAATGCTGGCTAAACATCAATATAAAGTTGGGCGGACAAGGCCGTCACAACTACTACGGTTGGCAAACCAACAAAACATACATAAAAGGCCTATAAGCCCAACATACTTCACTAACTGAGAAGATATATCTACAAGCCTCTACTGGTGCGTATATTGTGATCGGAACAGCTCCCCGACCTACTCATAACATAGATACATATATATACAAGATGTACATAAAGCTCTACACCCGGCAACTCCGAAAGGCATGGAGCTTACCGATCAACCTGAACTCGGGCAACACTTAATGAGGAGGTCTACCCATCTCTCTATCTGAACCTACACGCATGAAATGAAGCACCCCCAGAAAAGGGACGTCAATACGAAATAATGTACCGAGTATGCAAGGCAATATACTGAAATCTGAAACTGAACTGATAATATAATAAATGAAAGTAGCTGGAAGTCAAAGATAATCTAAAGATATGCTTACCTGCTGAAACTGACTCAACTCTCTTAATATAGTGAGTAAAATAGTTGTCTGGCCCTATAAGGCTCGGTATATATATATATAAATAAATAACTGCTCTGTCGTAGTAAGCTCGCTCATAGGCTGTCGGCGATACTAGGCTCTGTATCTCGGCCTACTAGGCTCGCTCATAGGAGCTCGACCACAATAGGCTCGGTATATAACTTATCATCTGATAAAAGGTTGCCCAATAGGGGCCTGCCCATCGATTATAGCTCGATGGTAATGAAAATACTGTAATACTGTATGTATAGGCTCTGTGCTCTCTTGACTTGAACAAGACAATACTCAATTGAATATTATGTCCCGATAAGGGAGAATACTATAACTCATGAGACTAGAAAATGTACGTAAATTCAGGAATATGAATTTCGACGAAATTTATTTTCTTCAATTTGCTTACCCTATCATCTTCATTAATTTACTCATCACTTGTTTGAAATAACATAATACTTATAATATCACAATAATATCATTCCTGAACTTATGTCGGTTAACTTACGACGAACCTTTATCGTACGAAAATGCAGGATGTAACATCTCATTCCCGAGCTTCCATTAATTTATTTATGGCGTACTTTCACGTACGAAAATATATGAAGAAGTTCTCTCTCTCTCTTTATATATATAAATATACATATAGGCTCTCTACTCTCTTGGCTAAAAGATTGAACTGAATATAAAGTCATGATAAGGGAGAATACTATAACTTATGAGACTAGGACAATGTCACGACCCAAACCTATGGACTGCGACGGGTGCCCGAGTTCTACTTGTTAAACACCCATAATCATGCGTCTAAGATATAAACATGAATAACATCTGCTAAACCACGAGAATAGCATTAATGTGGAAACCTGTCCAAAAGAAATATATACATACACGTGCGAAATACGTAGGGCGAGCCGACAAGGCTGCTATAGACAACTACCTATCCAAAACTGGAAGCCGACAAGGCCACATACCATCCAACTGTACATACTGTCTACAGACCTTTAATAGAAAATACAACTTTACAAAGAAGGAACTAGGCCACATCATACCCATATATGTATACAAGCATATCGTACCAAAATCAAAAGCAACTCCGGATCAAATGGAGCACCTCAACTTTCGCTGATCAAGGATCCTAAGAAGGTTGACCGTCAACTTGTCTACGTGCATCTGCAGGCATGAAACGCAGGCCCCAGGAAATAGGGCATCAGTACAAATAATGTACTGAGTATGTAAGGCATAAAAATCAGTACATAAAAGACATAAATGAAAAATGGAATAAAGAATTCCACATGTAAATCTAAATAACATCGTAAATCCTAAAACATTTATAATGTCATGCACGTGCGTATAAATGTCGTGTCAGTCATAAGTATAGATGTACATAATATCATCAAGCCTCTGAGGGCATCCCATCATATCATCTCGGCCACCATGGGCAAAATCATAAGCATATACGAACTAATCAGGTAGTGGTGTGTATATAACGCTGTAACCTTTTTCCATATTCCATATACATATATTATACATATATACGTGTACATAATGCCATTTGGTAATGAGTCAATGTAAATGAATGCAACGCATGATAAGTACGTCAATAAAATATTCTGGAGTGTCATAAGACCATTATGCCTTTGATTAATATCATAAAATAAACTTTATCAATTTATGTATTTTCTCAGACCTATGAATAGATGATAGAATAATAAGACTTATGGGAAAACAAGAATATATGCATATCTAGCATTTCTACGAATAGAGTAATTTATGGAAGTTGTGCATTTGCTCGTTTCGTTTGTGTCGTATAGATCATGCCAAAAAGAAAGAAGGGATAGTCTTAACATACCTGAACCGATTTTTTTGACAAATTCCTCTAACACACGCCAACCGTGATGAAACGCGTAACAACGAGATCAGAATAGGGAAAAATTCGTACAAAATGCTCGACGCAATAACGTTGCTTACTGAAAAATCATCTTGATGAAACTCTTTCTTAAGAGAGTAACATTACTATACATGAAATATTTGTTGAAAACTCTTTAGCAATTCATTTTGAGCTTAAGAGAGGTAATGATTCTTTAGCAATTCATTTTGAACCAAATAATGTTACCTTTATCTTTAGGTGGGCCCTACTTAGGGTGACTTAGCCACTTTAGATCCTCCAAAGTATGACATTTAGGCAATACTTAAGAGTCATCTTAAATTTAGGGGGGGGGGGGGGGGGGGGCTGCCACGTTCTTGGCCTCTTAGGCTTATCTTAAAGACTTAATTATTTACTATTATCATATTTAACTAATTAATCCCCCATTAACAGATTACCCATATAATTAAGAATTATCTCAACTTACTTAAAATACTACTCACTTTTAACATACTTTATGTATCCTACTTATCGTGGTCATGGGGTACCTTGTATGACATAGTTTATAAACACCGGGTATTATGGCCCAGATCGTATTATATCCAAATTTGACTACCTTCGACGAAACTCATTTTCTTTGATTCATTTACCCTTTAACCTTCACGGCACTTATTTATAACTCGTTATACATAGCATAAATGCGTATAACCTCAAGATAATCTCATTCCCGAGTCTACGTCGATTAACTGAAGATGAAACTTTAACGTACGAAAACACGAGATGTAATAGATAATGTACATAAGTCAGTAATACGAACTTATCTTTATGTCTCATTAGCAAACGCATTTAGTTACGAGATCATGCCAAAATGAAGAAAAGGTTAAGTATTAACATACCTCAACGTAACGACCCGTCCAGTCGTTCCGAGAGTCTAGCCCGTTTCCTCCATTTATGCTTCATTATATGTGGTTCAGCTTCATTACGTTGTGTTAGATTGGTTGGCTCGGGTTCGGAGCAATTTTTGGAGAGAAATGAGACACTTAGTCTCTTATCTTGGTTCAATAGTGGAAAAGTCAATCGGAAGTTGACTTATTGGTAAACGAACTCAGAATGTAGATTTTATGGTTCAGATAGCTTCTCTAGGTGATTTGGGACTTGGGAGTGTGTTCGGAATGTGGTTTTGATGTCCGGTGTAGAATTAGGCTTGAATTGGCGAAAGTTAGTTTTTGGCGATTTTCGATCGTCAGTGAAAATTAGGCTATAAAGGTTGGAATGGAATTCCGGAAGTTTGAGCAGGTTCGTAATTTCATTTTGGATATGTGTGCAAATTTTCAGGTCAATCAGATGTATTTTGAATGGTTTCGGCATCTTTGGTGAAATTTAGAAGTTTCAAAGTTCATAGGCTTGAATGTGATGTGATTTTTGGTGTTTTTGCATTATTTTTGGTGTTTCGAAGTCGCGAATAAGCTTGAATGATGTTATGGGATATGTTGGTAGGTTTGGTTGAGGTCTCGGGGGCCTCAGGTGTATTTCGGATGCTCAAACGAGCACTTTTGGTCTATGGGTGATTGCTGGTTTTCTGATGTTTTAGCAGTAGTGGTTTGTTCATTGCGATCGAATGAGTTCATCCGCGATCGCGTAAAATAAGTTGAGATCAGGCGGATTTTTTGAATTGTGATCGCGAATGTAGGTGTGCGATCTCATAGTGTGAGAAGTCTTTGTCACTGCGTTCGCGTGGGGACCTTTGCGTTCACATAGTAGGACTTGGAGTGGCAGTGAGGTGATGGAATTGCTCTATGCGATCGCATAGAGCTGGTCTCGATCGCATTGTTTTGAGGAGTTGTGTTACGCGATCGCATAGATGTTTCTGCAACCGCATAGGGTTAGTTTGGTTGGGCAGCATTTTGTTCTTTGCGATTGCATGCCTTTTTCCGTGATCGCACTGAAGGAAATTAAAGTGCTGGGCAGAATGTTTGAATAGCCCTTTCATACGAATTTTTGTCTATTTTCCTCCATTGTTGAGCGGGTTTGGAGCTCTTTGAGAGGGTTTGAAGAGGAAATAGAAGGGAATCACTTGGAGGTAAGATTTTCGACTTCATAACTCGATTTTATGTCATTTTCTAAGTAATTAAACCGGAAATTTGTTGGATTTATACCCAAAATTGGGGAGGTTAGGTGCATGAGAATTGGAAATTTCTTTTGAGGATTTGAGTGTGCAATTGTGGTCCGATTTTGATGTTCTTGGTATGTACAGACTCGTGGGAGGATAAGGATTCTTGTGACGTAAAATTTATTGGATTCAGATACGTGGGCCCGGGGGCCAGATTTGGCAAAATTTCGGGAATTGTGCATAATTTTGATAGTTTTCGATTGGGGTCCGTCTCCCTTGCATATTTTAATGTTATTCATCTGTTTTGTGATAGACTCGGAGCATTTGGGAGCCGATTCGAGGGGTAAGAGCACCGTGGAATAGTTTTTTGGCTGTTTTGAGGTAAGTAACGATGGTAACTCTAAACCTGAGGGTATGAAACCCCGGTATTTGATATTGTTTGGTAAATAAGGTGACGCACATGCTAGGTGCCGAACGTGTGGGCGTGCACGGGTAGGGATTGTGACTTGGTCCATCCCGTAGCGACTATTACGCCGCGTATTCGAGTTGAAACCTTATGACATCTTGTGTTTAGAAATTTATACTTGTTTATGGGTTGTGAGCCATGTTTGGGGCCTTGTGCCGACCTGTTTAGACCCTCAGAGGTAGTTTTACATTATTCTCCCACTATCCTGATAGAACATCTGTGAACTCAGACATGTTTACCACTTGTTGTTATTTTCACTATTATCACACTGCTTTGAAATTCTGAGAAGTATTTTGGGCTGAGTCCCGTGAGTTGAGATGAATTTTCCGAGTGGCTTGTAAGGATGATTGAGTCAGGCCGAGAGCCGAGTATGTGAGGATAGTTATGGATCGGGCTGCACGACGTAGCAATATATATGTCCAGGCCGAGATCCGAGTATGTGAGGATAGTTATGGATCAGGCTGCACGCCGCAACAATATATATATATATATTATATCACATATGGATCGAGTTGCACGCCGCATCAATAGAGAATATAAATTATGTATGGATCGGGCTGCATGCTGCAGCAATATATGTATGTTATATGGATCGGGCTGCACGCCGCAGCAATATACATTATATATGGGTCGGGCTGCACGCCACAACAATGTATATATTGGATCGGGCTGCACGCCGCAACAGTATATCGCTTGGGCTGAAGGAGACCCTCCAGGAGTCTGTACACCCCCAAGTGAGCGCAGTCAACTATTATATGGATCGGGCTGCACGCCGCAACGTATGTTATATGGATCGGGCTGCACGCCATAGAAATATACATTATATATGGATTGGGTTATGCGCCGCAGCAATATATATGTATTGGATCGGACTGCACGCCGCAACAATTGTTACATGGTACCTGATGAGTGAGAGTGTTGAGTGTGAGCACTGACTTGTGAGAGTAGAGTCACGAGTGACTAAGAGGTTTTCCCGAGAGGCTTTATTTTTGAGCGACACTGTGCCCGAGTGGCTGATATTTTTATGAAACTACTATTTTCACTTTTCTTTACACTAAGCCTCTTTGATAAATGTTGACTAATGTTTTATACAAGTTTAAAATGGAAAAACTGGAGTTTTGTGAAAGCTTAGGTAAATGTGGACTCTTGACTTGATATATTACCTTACTGATACTTATTTTTATGAAATTATGAATTTTAAATGCTCGTCACTACACTCATGTTTTTAGATACTTTGGTTACTTACTGAGTTGGCGTACTCACGTTACTCCCTGCACCTTGTGTGTAGATTTAGGTACCGGGGCAGAGCGATGGTTGAGCTACCCCATTTGGATCATTGTTCGGAGATTGTGAGGTAGCTGCTCAGCGTCCGCAACCTACTCTTTCTCCTTCCTACTCTGACATTTTACTTTATTTCCCAGACTTGTTGTAGTAGAGGATTTGTATTCGACTGTATTACCTCTTAGATGCTCATGACGGTTGACTCCAGATGTTGGAACTGTGCTTACATGTTCTAATCATTTTTACTGTTTTGAAATGCTTAAGAAACAAAATTATTATGAAAATTTGGATATTTGATGTATTAGATGAAAAATCATTTTTATTATTTTCAGTAAATTGGCTAGCCTGGTATCATGATAGGCGCCATCACGAGCAATTCATATTTGGGATCGTGACAAGTTGGTATCAGAGCGCTAGGTTACATAGGACTCACCGGTCATGAGGAGGTTTAGTAGAGTCTTGCGGATGGGTACGGAGATGTCTGTACTTATCTTCGAGAGGCTGCAGAACCCTTAGGAGAATCTCACATTCTTGAATTTCTGTCGTGCGAATCCATTTTATTCAGCCAAGAGCGTAACTCTTGAATTCCTTCCATGTGTTCGAACGCTCCCGAGAGCGCTTGGTAACTGCTAGGCATCTACAGCTTGTGACTTCCATGGATGAGATGTGATATTAGCATTTTGATAATGGGCTAGTCTAGAAGACCTGAGGCCAAATTTTGTCTGTGGCCTGAGTGCTTAGATTTCGTTGTGTGAGCACATGTGTTTGGGGACTTATATGTCCGTTGGTGTCCTTATTGACGGGACCTTTTGATTAGATGCCTATGTGGTGAGTATGATTTGAGGGTGAGATGTATTCATATTGTTTTATTGTGACAAAAAAGGGTGGACCAGATATGTAGCAAGACCTATTGAGTGTTCGACTTTTGTCTGGAGTTTCCACATGGCCTCGAGTCGTGAGTGTAAGGGAAGACCTCTTATGTTGTTCAGTTTTGGAGTGAAGCGGATCCTTCTGTTGTGTTATGAGTTCCTGGTGATGTCTTTTGGGCTGATCATTACCCAGTAGCCTTCATGTATCTGATTAACGGTGTATTTCAGCCGTATTAGCACTCCTTTGTTGTTGTATTCATTGATGGCATCCTGGCGTATACGCGTAGCCAGGGGTAACATACTTGGTATTTGAGGATGGAAATATAAGGATTCAGGGAGGAGAAGCTCTATGCAAGGTTCTCCAAGTGTGAATTTTGGCTCAGTTCAATAGCGTTCTTGGTACACGTGGTGTCTAGTGAGGGTATCCATGTGGTCAGACGAGTGTGGCTAGAGCTTCCAGAAGCTCAAGATTTCCATTGACCTCAGCTCTAGTGTTGGTTCTTCCATCAGCTTCAGGTTCTTATACCGCGTATCTCGATGCCACGAGGTTAGGCGTTGTTTGTGTTTAGATGCAGAAGGGTGCAGTGATTGCATGATAGCTACGATCTTCGGAAGTGTATAGAGAGATATCATGTTTGAGGCTAAGCCGGCAGGGGTATCTCCTGCGGGTTGTCTTGGGGTGTGTGATCCCTATGTTGTTCTGTAGTAAGTTATCTTCTACCAGTAAATGATATATGTTATAATTGAGTTTAGATCGCTTGTGGAAGTTGGCATGACTATTACAATGGTGAATGCGAGATTTGCAGATGACTTGAACTGTTAGACGGGTTGTGTTATTATGGGCATTATAAGTTATTATTTGTCTTGATCGTTGGCTTTGAGCCAAGTGGGGGAGTCTGTTAATGATAAGTTGATTATACGATTATGTATTGTATTGGTTTCAGTTCGAGGTATATTGGTAAATCAGTTATGACCTGCAGATGTAGGGTCTGGGAATGACTCGAGTAATGAAAATTCCTTCGATATAGGTTGTAATGTACTCTATTGGGTTCTATTGAATGAATGAGTGGAAATTGTAAAAGGTGTAGTGTGTGCAGTGTATGAACTTGCTTGTGGCTTCAAGTGAGTGGATAATTTTCCTAGCATGTTAGTATGCAAACGGGTCAGGTCGATTATGTCGTATTGGTTAGTGTAATTGAGATTTACGTTGGAGGATGTCAGGATTTGTGGAATTTCTACATTTTCATGGACTATACATATCAGTATCAAGAAAGTGAAGGTAATAACTTTAGATTCGCAGGAAGTCTCTTCAAGGTAAGTATTTTGAATGTGATACTCTTAGGGATATTTGAGAGAGTATTCAGCGGCTTACGAGCTTTAGACGGTATAATTTTATGCTTGGGACCCGTGTGGTGAGTCTGGGTTGAGAATTGTGGTATTATGGCAAGGAAAAGTATCTATTCGAAGGTAAGTCATAAGGAACTTGGGTTAATAGGACAGCTTGGTAGTAGGTTGGATCGGCATGGTAAGGGATATGATTAGTTCTTTGGGTGTTTATGAGGTAATGAGTTTTTACACGTGTTTCTTGGCAATGCTCTTGGGTTTTGGTAACCTGCGTAGCTTGTTTGAGTTAGAAGGATTCAATACTGACAGTTTGGTGTTGTGAAAATTTGATTCGGATAGTTCCTGATGGTTTCTACCACGGTTAGAGATGCGTATTTTATACTGGCGTGAGGAGCCTGTGGTGTATAGTGATTTTGCTCATTAGATGGGATCAAATGAATTTCTTTTTTTGGCTAGTTGAGTACGTAGTTGCTTATGGCTAGGAAGGGATTATGAAGTTCTCATATTTATCATAGGATGGCAGGGTGTATGCGGTATGTTGTGTAGAGTTGAGATCTGCATGTGTGAGGTCACGGTTCGATTCTGGAAGGAAGGTCATAAATTCTTAGACAACATGGGCAGTTGCAGGGGACTAGGTAGATGATATCACTAATTGGTGTGACTTGATGAGGGTATACATTTCAGAAAGAGCAATGCGTTTGAGTTAAGGGTACTTCATTGGTATCCCGACGCTCTCTTGTTGAATCGACTGTTGATATTCAAGGTTGCTTGGTAACACAGAAGAAATATAGGGGTATCCCTCGTGTAATTATTTAGTATTAGGGATGTGCTATGTATTCGAGCGGTGGAGTTGAGATCCGATATAGAAATTGGTGCGCTTTGTCACTTCGAGACTGAGAGTTCTCATAAACAGGTTATTTTGTGATAGTGAACTGTGAAGATGCGAGCAAGATAGTCAGATGCTAGTATGTACCATGGTTCAGTCATTGTGAACTCTTCGGTGAGTTATCTATCTGTTGTGAGTGACCAGAGTTTGTTTAGGGTTATTGGTAGGCCAGTATGAGTGTGTGTTCTGCACCGGGTCAGAATTGTTGGCTCCGAATTTCTGTTGTTGAGGAATGTACCATTCGATTGTGATTGAGTTTATTCGTGTTCTGGAGTGATCTATGATTTATCTTTCGGTGTTGCGAGGAGTGGTGATTGTTAGTTATATGCACTTATGGTGCGAATTTATTTTTGCTTTATAGAGGGATCTGAGTAAGGTAAGTAATTGGGTATTGCGAGTTGAGACGTATTGGTTATGTTCTTCCTGATTCGTGTGGCTTGGTATCGTCCGATTTTCCGATGGTTATGGAAATGCACTTGGAGTACTTGATGTCGAATTTTGAATGGTTATTGATTTTGATCCAGGTGGCTTGTAGTATTTCATGTGGACCAGCGTTTGGATGAGATTGCGAAGTGTAGCGGAGATTATATAAGGGTATGACTTTGGTATTGGATTCATATGTTTTGATTTTTTACGATGTGTGCCAGGCTTTTAGCATGATGTTGTGATGGTAATTGTTAATGGCAGGATAATCCTCTCGTGTGAATATTTCATATAATTTGATTACATTGGGATGTTCCTATTGAGTGCACGAGTTGCACAGGTTATGGCTTCGAATTGTATCAATGTGTCATGTCATCAGAGTGGTCGTGTTGGATGAGAAGAGGTCATTGGACCTAAAATGAATATTGTCAGAATTGTCTACAACATAGTTGGAAGGATAAATATCAGGAGTCGGCTTAGAAATCTGCTATAATTCCTGTTATGGAATGGGGAGCTTCATATCTGACTGATCAGATGAATGGTTGCTAGTTTCTATGTGTTTCTTTCATCATCGGTAGTATATGAAAGTGTTAGAGCAAGCCATTTGTTGATAAGAGGTTATATACCGATATTGGGTTTTTCTGAGCAGTTATTGTGGTTAAGAGTTATCGCTATGAGTGTTTGAGTCATGCAATGTATTATGTGATTTCATTCGGGGTGTGTATATGTATTGATCCAACATGTTAAGACCTGTTTAGTTTATAGTTATGGAATTTTGATCCTGTATATTACTTCAGAAGTGGAAATTTGGTTCTAAGTTTTATGGTCAGGTTGGATTTCGAAATTTCAACTGTGTTGTGCTACTGGACCTATATGGGATAGGGTGATGTGGGATCACCCCCGAGTATGTGCATGGTAGGCTACGTGGCAGTTTGAGGGTGTTGGAGAACAACTCTTGGAACGTTCGAGGAAGAGCGTATGTTTAAGTGGGGGAGGATGTAACGACCCGGCCGGTCGTTCTGAGAGTTTATCCCCATTTCCCCTGTTTCTACTTCATTATATGTGGTTCATCTTCATTACATTGTGTTAGATTGGTTGGCTCGGGTTCGGAGAGATTTTTGGAGAGAAATGAGACACTTAGTCTCTTATCTTGGTTCAATAGTGGAAAAGTCAACTGAAAGTTGACTTATTAGTAAACGACCTCGGAATGAAAATTTTATGGTTCGGATAGCTTCGTTAGGTGATTTGGGACTTGGGAGTGTGTTCGGAATATGGTTTTGATGTCCAGTGTAGAATTAGGTTTGAATTGGCGAAAGTTAGTTTTTGAGGATTTTCGATCGGCAGTGGAAATTAGGTTATCGATGTCAGAATGGAATTCCGGAAGTTGGAGCAGGTTCGTAATGTAATTTTGGATATGTGTGCAAATTTTCAGGTCAATCAGATGTGTTTTGTAAGGTTTCGGCAACTTTGGTGAAATTTAGAAGTTTCAAAGTTCATAGGCTTGAATTTGATGTGATTTTTGGTGTTTTTGCGTTGTTTTTGTTGTTTCGAAGGCTCGACTAAGTTTGAATGATCTTATGGGATATTTTGGTAGGTTTGGTTGTGGTCCCAGGACCCTCGGGTGTATTTCGGATGCTCAAACGGGCACTTTTGGTCTTTGGGAGATGCTGGTTTTCTGATGTTTTAGCAGCAGTGGTTTGTTCATTGCGATCACGTGAGTCCATCCGCGATCGCGTAGAGTAAGTTGAGACCTGGCGGATTTTGTGAATTGCGATCGCGAATGTAGGTGTGCGATCAAATAGTGTGATTGCAGGTTCCTACTGAGTGCGAGTGTTGAGTGCCGAGTCCCGAGTGATGAGTGATTGGGAGGCATGAGTGACAGTGAGGTTGCCCGAGGGGCTGATACTTAGTGGCTGTGAGGTGCTGAGTGATGTTCTGCCCGAGGGGCGATTTATGATTCATGTTTTGCCCGAGGGGCTACTTATGATTTATTTCATTTTACACTAAATCCTTCGGTTATTTTTATTTCTGAAATTGTTGGAAAACACATTTTTCAAATAATTTTTCTAAAGTTGGTTTTAAGGCATGATGATTTCATATATCTATGTATATACTGTTGGAAAGAAAGGATGTGCATATTGTGAACTGATGATATTGATTTTTATGTGTTTCTTTCCGCTTAGACTTGATTTATTCTCATTACTACTTAGTTGGCTTACTCACATTACTCCATGCACCCCTGTGTGCAGATTCAGGTGCTGATACCGAGCGTTAGCCATCTATTTCGTGCGGAGCCGGAGTTCGGGATATAGAGGTAGCTGTTCAGCATCTGCAATATATTTGTTTTCCTTTATTTGTTGTATCTAGTTATTCGCTCGGAGGTTTTGTAATATAATAGTAGACTTGTTGGAATATTTCTTAGATGCTCATGACATGTTGACTCCGGGTTTGTGGGATGATTTAGACTATTTAGTTGTTTATTTGCCTGATGAATTCAGTAATATATACTTTATGAAATATTTGAGCATGGTAGGGATTTTGGAAAGGAACTTTAATTATGTGATTATTGGCTAGTCTAGTTCCACGATAGGCGCCATCACAACCGGTTTGGGATTTGGGGTCGTGTCACGACCCCAAGGTTCATTTCAGAACTTACTGTGACAAGCTCATGGGGGTTGGAAAAGACGAAAGGATTCGCATGAAGCTGTTTATAAGAAGCCTTATTGGAGATGCCCTGTCTTGGTACTTAAGCGAGAATCCCAAGAAATGGGCTAATTGGGTAAGCATGGCGTTAGATTTCATGGACAGGTTCAGATTCAACACAAAGAAAGCACAAGATGTTTTCCATATCCAGAACCTCAAGAAGAAGCCAGCTGAGACTTTCCACGAGTATGCTACTTGGTGGAGGTCAGAAGCAGCGAAGGTCAGGCAGGTGTTAGATGAGGATCATATGAACAAGTTCTTTGTCAGGGCACAAGACCCGCAATATCATGAAAGGTTAATGGTTATCAAGAATCATAAGTTCTCCGATATCATCAAGCTCAGAGAAAGGATAGAGGAAGGTATTAAAAGTGGAATGGTGATGAATTTCAAGGCACTGCAGGCCACGAGCAAAGCATTGCAATCAGGTGGTATATCAAAAAAGAAAGAAGTGAGAACAATAATGGTTTCCCAAGGCCCGAAAACTCCATTTGTATAGCAAACACCTCCACCCACATACCAACCATCACCTCCCATATATTCCCAACCTGCTACAGCCTACCATACCTAGCATTCCCAACCATCATATTATCAGTCACCTCCAACTCGTCCAAACTACCAAAAACCCAGACTTAATTTTTATCGCAAACCACCCAGAAAATACACTGCCATTGCTGAACCCATCGACCAGTTGTACGAAAGGTTGAAAGCCGCTGGTTATGTCACCCCTATTCCCGATGTGGCAATGGAGAATTCATCTTAATGGGTCAATCCAAACAAGACTTGTGCATATCATTTCTCCTTGAAGTGATACACTGTTGACGAGTGTCGCATCTTGAAAGACAAGATCCAAGGACTGATTGATAATAAGGTCATACAGGCGACGAAAGTTGCACCCAACGTCCGCAACAATCCTCTCCCAGATCATAGGGGTGGAGGGGTCAATGTCATAGAAACTGATGAAGAGTGGGACCCCGAGGGATCAATCGGGCTTATTCGAGAAGGTGATGATCCTAAGAAACATGCAATCACACTTAATCCCATTGTGGTGCAGGTACAGCCGCCATGTGACGTCGAGGTAGCCGCATCGGTTCCTTTAGAAGTAGAAGTAACACCACCTGTAGCAACACTCACTCCATTTGAAGTGGAGGTTGCCACACCTTTCACTGTAACGGTGGAATCCACACCACCCTTCAGTTCCAATGATGTACCTTGGGATTAGGTGGCCGAAGCTAGAAGAAAGGAAAAGTCAAAGATAGAAGAATCCGGTGCTGTACAAGGAATCACCAGAACAGGAAGGGTTTATACACCTGAAAATTTAGGAGAAACCAGTAAGCAAGCTTCTAACAAACCGCCCATCATTGAGACTGGTCTAGATGACCTCTAGAGGAAGGTACATGCAAGGGAGACTCTGTCATTGATCATCTGAACAAGACTCCCGCCCAGATATCCGTCTTGTCATTATTTCAAAATTTTGAAGCACACATGAACGCTCTGATGAAGGTGTTGAATGAAGCATATGTGCCAAACAACATCACTAGTGGAGAAACGGCCAATATGGTGGAGCAGGTGCTAGAAAGCCACAAGATCACTTTCCATGAGGACAGGCTGCCACCTAAAGGGTTAAGTCACAACAGGGCACTGCACATCACAGTGCAATGTGAAGACAAGTTCATCGCCAGAGTTTTGATAGATGGAGGATCCAGCCTCAGCATTTGCACGTTGACAACTATGAAGAGTTTGGGCAAGGGTTTACATGAGATACGAGCAGGGACTATGAATGTGAAAGCGTTCGATGGGTCTCAAAGGGCCACGATTGGAGAGACTAACCTATGCTTGCAAATGGGTCCTACCTGGTTCGATGTTGAATTCCAGGTGCTAGACATCTCCACCTCCTACAATCTATTGCTGGGACGGCCTTGGATACACGCTACTAGATCTGTCGCATCCACTTTGCACCAAGCGGTAAAATTTGAGTGGAACCATCAAAAAGTGATCATCCGCCGAGATAGGAGCAACCCCATTTACACCAGTCAGACTGTTCTGGTGGTAGAAAATAGAAAGAAGTTAGGTAGAGAAACCTACTATCACATTGAGCGTGTTAACGCGATTGATAAGGATAAATTGTGGAGTAGAAAAATATAGAGTACAATGGCATGGGTAGGGTATGAACCTGGTAAGGGTCTTGGTAAATAGCTTCAAGGTATCCCCAAACCAGCATAGTTGAAGCGCCATGGCAACACCTTCGTGCTTGGATATCAGTATACCTGGCAGGAATATCGAAATTGTTGCCACCATGACGTGGCCCATACTGCCCTCTTGAGAAACTCGTGCTGCACTTGAGTCAGACCTTCCATCAGGCCGATATCATATAGGGATCAGAGGAAGAAGAAACATTGGCAGCATTGAGGAATTTTTTCTTGGAAGATGATGATATGGACTGTTGTGTGATCGTCGAGGAGGAGGAAGGCCCTACCATCCAAGATGTGGAGAGAGGAGCATTTCTCAAGACCTGGACTGTTAGACCATCAAGGGCCCGACGAGTCCCGGGGTAGCAAGGCTGAATAGCATTGTTTATTTTCTAAAAAATGATTTCAACTTTTGCATTTTTTTTTCTTAAATAATATTTTTCAATGTTTCGAAAAAAAAATTATTTGAGTTATTGAAAATCATTTTGTTTGACATTTTAAATGGATTGATGTTTCATTACTATTTTTTTCATATCTCTATCCCTGCAGTGTTACCATTTTTTATCTTGATAAATCGATGACTGTGACATGTAATGAGACAACGCAACAAAAGGACAGTGATTCAAAAAATAAAATAGAAGAGGATGTAATACCTAAAGATATCGTCAGAGAAGTAGAGAATTTTGAGAACAAGCCCAAGTCCAACCTAGACGAGACCGAGATAGTCAACTTGGGAAATTCCGAAACCGTCAAGGAAATACGCATAAGCATCCATTTGTCACCTTCAGAGAAATAGGAATACACTCGGTTCCTGAAAGAATATGAGGATATCTTTGCATGGTCATACGGCGGTATGACCAGGTTGAGCACATCCATAGTGTCTCACAAGTTACCTACAAATCCAATGTGTCCACTAGTGAAGCAGAAACTCAGGAAAATTCAAGCAAGACAGGAGCCTGAAAATCAAGAAAGAGTCAAGCCAAGACATTTCACACCGGGGCATCTGGTGTTGAAATGGATCTTTCCACATCAAGATAAAGCCAAAGGGAAATTTTCACCCAACTGGCAAGGTCCTTACATGGTTCTTAGAGTATTAACAGGAGGAGCACTCATACTCGCAGAGATGGACGAAGAAATTTGCCCAAAGCCTATCAACTCAGACGCAGTCAAAAGATATTATGTGTAAAATCATCCTATGCTTTTCTATATGATTTAAATTGAACTACGCTCAAACTGATTACCATTTAAGAGGGGATGCGTAGGCAGCCGTGTTGGTTCGGTCACAATTCAATAAAATTTCTATTTTCCCCACAATCAGAAACTGGGGCAGAATTTTGAGGAAGCAAGTTAAGCCAACCGCATCGTATGGAGCAACCAGAAGGGACATCTAGTTAACTGGGGCAAGATTTTGAGGAGGACCCTCAAAATTCTATGGCAGAAGAAGTCGCAATGTCTCTGATTATGTCACAATTACTGGTTTATCTAATTAATTTCTAAACTATATACTACTATGTCTTTTGATTATGCACGCATACTTTTGAAAAAGGAAACTTTGCTTTAGCAAACGCTACCCTAATAGCTAGAATGGGATCTTCAGACAGAGCATGGAAAATCAAGCAAGCAAAACCACGAACCAACCTTCCCCCGCAAAACTCACAAAATTTTCTTTTGGTGCAGGACTATATCACCATGACAAACACCGCCGCAACGACGCAATCGCTATGCATAAAACACATTGTCAGCTAAGAATACTTCCCTCTTACTCTTATCTTTGCATGGGACTATGTATTGTCCCAAAATTTGCATGAGACTAAGCCTTGTCTCAACACCTGCATGAGGCTATGACCTGCCCCTTATTTGCATAAGGCTAAGCGCTGCCTTCATCTTGCATGAGACTAAGCCATGTCTCAACACCTGCATGCGGCTAAGCCCTGCCCCCTATTTGCATAAGGCTAAGCACTGCCTTCATCTTGCATGAGACTAAGCCCTATCGCAACACCTGCATAAGGCTATGCCCTGCCTCCCTATTTGCATAAGGCTAAGAACTGCCTTTATCTTGCATGAGACTAAGCCATGTCTCAACACCTGCATGAGGCTAAGCCCTGCATCCCTATTTGCATAAGGCTAAGAACGGCCTTCATCTTGCATGAGACTAAGCCCTGTGTCAAACCAATTGCATGAGGCTAAGCCCTGCCTCCTATTTGCATAAGGCTAAGCACTTCCTTCTCTTTGCATGGGACTATGTATTGTCCCAAAATTTGCATGAGACTAAGCCCTGTGTCAAACCAATTGCATGAGGCTAAGCCCTGCCTCCTATTTGCATAAGGCTAAGCACTTCCTTCTCTTTGCATGGGACTAAGCATTGTCCCGAATCTGGCATAAGGCTAAGCACGACCTTCTCTTTGCATAGGACTAAGCACTGTCCCGAATCTCGCACGAGACTAAGCACTGTCTCTATTGCTTTATTCTCTTCTCTCGAGCTAAGATCTGCCCTCAACTTCATACAAGACTAAGCGTTGCCTAGTTGCTTCTAATATCATGTCTTTTCACCTCATGGGCTAAAATATTGCCAACTTGTTCGAAGGCGCCATAGTATGAAAGCATCATCCTCATAGCCGGAAGACACCATGCCATGGCCTGGCGATCTCTCAAACTTACATATCATTATTCAAAGGAGTCATGGTTCGGAGGCACCATTTTCATGTCCTGAGAACATGATTTCATGGCCTGCAAATCCTTTACCTCACAATGCATGGCCCGGGACGTCATGGTCTAAGGACATCATCCTCAACCGTTCAAAGACAATTATCATGGTACGAGGGGAATTTGGATCATGTCTAATTTACACAAAGTTATACGCCTATACTTACAGTACATCTTTTAATTTGTAGGTGACCAGTGAGTAAAGTTTATCCCAACAGGGGAAATCCCGCTCTAGTTCCTTCAAATTATTTCGAAACCTGACCACTCACCCTAACCGTTTCACCTATTCGAAACCTTGCATCCGTCCTTGTGACAACTTCATCAGTTTATTTCGCCAATGAATCCAGAACTACAAACGACCCGATTCCTGTAAAACTAGGTATATGTAGGCAGCTCGAAAATCGGAGTGCGGCCTGTATCTCTCATATCACTTTATTTGGTCAAAATTGGCCATCATATCTTTACCCGACAACTCTTTCATCCTTCCCGGATAAAGAGGGGCAGCTGTTGATACCCAATTTTTTCTTATATTATTTTCAAAATGCATATATATTTTAAAAATAATTCATGAACATCAATTAATATTTTTTCATAATTTTCTGTAATTTTAAAGGATTTTTATTTAATTTATTCCATCATTTTATTATCTAAATAATTACTAATTGCATCACAAATGATTTTATAATAATTTTATTATTTAGTTCTCTCATTTTATATCTATATTAAGTTTTAATTATTTTATGCATAATCATATTTACAGGTTATAATTGCAATAACTTTGCAATAATAGCCCATGTATGCATAATTACTTTATTTTTACAAGAAAATGACTTTTTGTATATTTTATAATATTAAGTAATTATTTTAAATTATTTTCATACATAAATAGCTTTTTCATCATTTATTAACTATTTTTATAAATTATTTTATCAAACTAATTGGATATTTAACATATAGCCTCTTTTAATTTTATTTTTGGACTTTAGCCCAATTTCCACCCCAGCCCAATTAAATTAACCCACTAACCCATAATACATAACCCATAACCCATAACCCTGATCCATACCCGCCCCAGCCTAGAATTAATCCTGGCCGTTGATCTCATGAGATCAACGGTCCAAGATATTCTTTCCATTTAGAATTAACCAAACGACCCCAAAACCCTAACCATTCTTCCAAAACGACCGCCCTTGAAACCCCTTCCTCCTCTATTCTCTCTCACTCCTCCTAACCCTAGCCCGCCGTCACTAAAACCCCTTCGGTTCATGGGTTTTCTCTTCAATTTCTGGCCTTACCCGGCCTTCTATCTCTGCTGGTGTTATGATTTTCGTATTTCTTGATGGAATCTCAAAGAGAATCCAACCAAATTTGGTTCAAATCCCTCATGTTCTCGATGAATTTGTCTGTGTTCATTCCTATGTCTGTGAGTACTAATACCTTCGTGTTTATTGCTTCAAATCTCTTGTACAAACTAGATTTTTCTCACCTCTCTTCATTTTTTTACATAACCTAACTATTTTTGGCTAAATCCGTTCACATCTCTCTAGATCTGAAGCGGTTTGAGTTTCTTTGTTACTTTTCATCTAAGATTCTGCTATTTTTTCCTATCATTGTTAAACCGATTTTCGCTTTTCCCTAAAAGCTAGGGTTTCAGTTTTTATAAAGAAGTTTCTGCAAAATGTTTGAAAATATTTAAGTGTTTAATTACGATTTTCTTCCTTTACTTTTTCGACTGATTTTCATATCTATGTATTTATGTCCTAATGTTTATTCTACTGCTTGTTATAATGTTTGCCTGTTTACTTTGGCTGTCAATTAAACTGATTTACTTGCTTAATTAGGGTTTGAAATTGTACTTCTTTTTAAAACTGATATCTCTCTGAAAGATTTTTACCTATTCTTTCCTTATATGTAATTCATAATTGGTACTACTTTCCTTAATTATATTACTGGTATGATTTCTGGGCTTTAATTGTTATGACTGACCTATAGGTGATCTCTGGACTTATTGCGTACCTTATTAAACCTCAATCTTGGCTGCTAATTGATTATCCTTAATCTAAGTGATACTTCCGTGATTCTTTCCTATTAATTGATTTGTATTGATTGATTAATTGATTTTTGCATACCTTATTTGTGTGTCGTTGATTTGCCTGCCTTATTTGGTTTACTCTACTGTATGCTATATAAAACTTTCATTGTTCTGATTTTTAAACACATGCTCAGACAGAAGCTCACTCTTACAAACCTACACTTACACACTTACACACACTTGAGTTCTTTCTATCACTCTGATTTGCTGCATTCTCTAGCCGGCTGAAAGCCAAGGCTAGACTCTTGGATTCAAATTGCCATCTCCTTCCTATTTACTCTCTCCGTAACTGGTATGCCTTAATTCATGTTATTTTGTTCTACTCTATATGCTATGTAGTTTGTTCATTATAGACCTCAACATGCTTCTGTTTGAATACCTGATTCTTGACCATCTCTTTCTCAACTACTATGCCTTAGTTCTTATTATCTTGTTCTCTTCCATGAGAATTATATGATAAGTTTATTTTAAACCTCGATATGCTTTTGTTTGCCATATCGTTCCTGTTTATTTCTCTCTCAACTAGCATGAATCAATTCCTATTAACCTACTCTGTTTTATGTGCCTACCTTAGCATGTTTCTGTCTCATCCACGATTTTTGTTTACCTCTTTCTAGACTAGTATGCTTTAGTTCCTATTCTATGTGTTTGTTTGTTTAGATACTTTAAACTTCATAATGTTTCTTTTTAATACATGTCTATATGTCCTCACCTAGTGGTAATTAATGAACTAAGTAATCTTTAGTAATGTGAAACTTTGTTTGATTCAGTTATATGTTCCCTACTCTAAACATGTTTAGATATTGCAAGCATGTGTGGACAGTCGGTTTTTTTTGTAACCCAAGTGTCCTTGCTCTTTTTGTGATTGCTTTAATTACTGGTATAGTAGTTATGTTCGAATCAATGCCAATCTGTTTGGCTTCTGCTTGTATAGGTGGAGTTCTGTTTCTGTTTTCTCCTGGAAAAAAATTGTTTTTTAAAACTGCCCCTACTCCTTATATACTATTTTCAAACTTCTACTCTTAGTTATTTAGGTTCCTACCACCTCCAATGAGCACTTCCTAGGGTCCTTGAGACTCCTCCGAACTCTGACACATTAGGGCTGGTCTCCCTATCTTTTACAAACTGTTGTTCTGAGTAAGGTTCTGGTGTGAGCATTGCCCCGGGTCCCTGAGGCCCTTGGGAACTTTGACACACCAAAAGCCCAATTTTATGTATCGTGGATGGACCACCTGTATACTACAAACATGCTTTGCTTGAAGGCCTGGTTTCCAGGTTAATATTGGGCCTGCTAAGGCTCGCTATAATGTAATGATTTTTACTATGTAATTCATTCATAGTGGGCTGTAATAATGTAATAAAATATCTGTAATAACAGATCTGGGTTTATTAGTAAAAAAAGCTAAGGGTGGGGGGTTTCTATATATCTTTGTACAAGCCCGGGTAGAAATCCTGCCTGTAGGTCCATTGTGTTGATTCCTTATGTGCATGCTACTGTTTGTTTAGAGATCCTGCCCATAGGATTTCCTTCTGACGTTTAATGATTCTGAATTTTCATATTTTTGGCATATTAGAGACACTGCCTATAGGTCCTTTATAATTCTGTATTAGAATCCATGTTCATAGGATCAACACATATTTCTAATCTCAATGTGCATTAGTGGTCATGTATATAGGAATCTATTTGTTTGAGCTAATAAACATTCCTGGAAATTTTCTTTAAAAATTCTTCCCCAATGTGATTAATAGATATCATGCCTATAGGAAATAAAAAATCAGTTTCAACTTAGATACCATGCCTACAAGAATAAAAGGAATCAGTTTCGAAACCTAGAAATCATGTCTATAGGGTTTAAACTAATAGACATCATGCCTATAAGGTTAATCGGTTGCAAGTTTAGAAATCATGCTTGTAATCAGTTTCAACACTTAGAAATTATGCCTATAGGTGTTAACTAATTCTTCCAAAGTAGAAAGCATGCCTATAGGATCAAAAAAGATAAAAACTTGTCTGTTAAAATCAGTAACTCGTTGTTATAGGTCTATAATTCACAGTTGTAGATACCATTCCTATAGGATTCTGTTGTGGTTATCACTTAGGCAAACCTGTGGGTTTATTAAGAATTTTAGGCCTAAAAGTGTGATCTCTTGCTGCTTGAAATTTGTGCAGATTCAGAACTTAATCAAAATCAGTGGGCAAATTGATAGGTCCCGATGCTCGCCTTAAACAAACTGCTTCTCTACATTCTGTTTCTTCTCATCTAGATATCCTGCCTATAGGATCCTAAATTAATGAAATTTGCTGATTGAACTGCGTGCATTTGTTGACTATTGGTAGAGGTTAACATAAGCCTTTAGTTGCTCTTCTGTGACAGTCCTATTTGAATTTTGTTTGTCGCCTAGCTTTTTCTTATTTTTAGCAGCCTAGGTCAGTCTAGAACCACCTAAAATAGAGGTCCTAAACACCTCCAGCACCATAGGTAAGGGACGGGTAATGCACGCATAAGGAACGAGTTAGAATCTACTAAAATACTTAAATAACAACTGAAAGATAGTAATTGGGTAGTAAAGGAGATGATTACCTGTGCGCTAATACTATGTGTATCGCCCCACCTTGGGAAAGCTACCAAGTATTTCATGGAAATGATCGTATAGGCTAAAAAACGTAGGACCCCTTTAATTCCTGTTTTAAAATAATAGTTGTCTAAATTGCTTTATTTTCCTTTAAAGACTAATTCACTTAATTAAGTTCGGCCGGGACCCACCATTCTGGACCTCGAGGGGTGCCTAACACCTTCCCCTCAAGGTAATTTCGAGCCCTTACACGATCTCTGGTGATGCAAACTAGTTTCATGATTTAATTACTCTAGGTGCCCTAACACACCTTAATCCGTTAGGTGAAGACTCGTCAAATCTCATATCCTATCCCAAAAGGAAGGGAGTTGTCTCAGAAATGTCGAAACCCCAACTTCGCACGAGAAAAAGAGGGTGCGACAATAGAACTCTAGTGCAGCTGCTCAAACTTTGCGCGTCAAACATCCCTGAGGCTCTGAGGGACATAGTCACGCAAAAACATATCTGAGAACTGAGTCCAAATGAGTGAAGATGCCTCGTCCGGACTACTCATCTTATAGGCACCCCACCGCTGATATGGTTTTCCCCTCAGGTGGAAAGCGGTGAAAGAAACTCCACTTGTCTCCTCTATGCCCATAGTGCAAAGGATGCGATGACACTCCTCAAGAAAAACCTGAGCATCCTTTGAAGATAATCCACTGAAAGTGGGTGGGTGGTACTTCTTGTACCTCTCAAGTCTTAGCTGATCTGCCTTAGAAGCAGCTACTCTAATCTCACGTTGAACCGGAGCCACTAGGGCATATGAATAAGCTCTGAGGCCTGATCAATCTGGACACTCCGCTCGGGAGTACGGGCTGTGGGAGTCTGTGCCCCTCCCCTGGCCTAAGATGTGGCAGGATCTATCGGAATTAGTCCAGCCTGAGTTAAAGTGCTGAAGATGCTCATGAACTGAACTAAGGTCTCCTAGAGGGCTGGAGCAGTAATAGGAACCTCCGGTGTCGGCCCTCCAACTGGAGCTGCTGGGGGCTCCTCTGTCGCAGCTCGCACCGGTGCTCTGGTTGCATTACGTGGTCGTCCTCTATCCCGACCCCGGCCTATGGCGACTCTGGCAGGGGGCTCTGGTGTCTGATCCTCGAATCTCCCGGTACGGGTCCTCACCATCTGTGAGAAAGAATAGAATAAAATTTTTTAGAATTTTGATGTCAATAACTCGCACGACAAGGAAATTAAAGAAGTATGATTGTTCTTAACCGTTCTATAGCCTCCCGAAGATAAGTACAGACGTCTTCATACCAATTTGCGAGACTCTAATAAACTGGCTTGTGACTCACGACTCCTATGAACCTAGAGCTTTGGTAAAAACTTGTAACGACCCAGTTTCTCCCTCCGTGAATTGTCGTGACGGCACCTAGTCTCTACGACTAGGTAAGCCTAATATTGCAGAAATGAAAGGAAAACATAAAGATAAAATCCAACGGATTTAATTAATAAGCATAAACGGTGACAATCGGCATATACAATAATCATTACTCCCAAAACCCGTAATATCTCCAGTCACAGGCTTCTAAGAGTCTCTATTGCTCTATACATTAATTTCTATAGAATAATAAGGGGATATTCTACACAAGGGGATATAAGGGTACTTCGAGGTCTGCGGATGCGGACAGACGTACCTTGAAGTCTCCTAAAGCAGCAACCACACACCAAACTCGAGGCTTGTAGCTCGTAGCTAGGTCTGCACACAGATGACATGTGCAGGAAAGGGCATGAGTACACCACAATGGTATCTAGTAAGTGCCAAGCCTAACGTCAGACGAGTAGTGACAAGGTCAGGTCAGGTCCCTACTGGTATAAATATAATTAAATAAGACAGAAACAAATATTACAATAAAGTAAATACGGAAATCTAACATGAATAGAATTCAATTAAGGCCAACAGCTCAGAACACACTAATAGCAACAGGGGATCTCTCGGGATACTGTCCCGTAGTCCCAAACGTAAATGTGCAAAGGGATCTCCCGGAATAACGTTCCGTAGTCCCAAAAGTAAATATGCAGTACTGCGGGATCTCCCGCAATACCGTTCAAGAGTCCCAAAAGTAAATATTCAGTGCAGGGGGATCTCTCGGAATACCGTTCCTTAGTCCCAAAGTAAATATGCAGTACATGAGGATCTCCTATAATACTGTTCCGCAATTCCAAAGCAAATATGCATCTCAACCAATAAACACAATAGTTACAACAACAAAATCTATAGTTTAGACTAAGCTCAAAATAAAAGAAACAAGAAATTTCACTAAACATGCTCCACATAGTTCAAATAGATAGTCAATACACATAGGCATGCTCTTCTAGTCTGAACAGGATAGTTACATATGCTAGTGTAGTTAAAACAAGGAGAAAATCTGTTACGACTTAGTGAAAAAATTGTGTTTTACAACAATTAGCCTGTGTACGTACTCGTCAACTTACATACACGGTGCTCACATATCAAACAATACCAAATCCTAAGGAGAGTTCCGCTACACAAGGTTAGGCAAGTCACTTACCTCGAACCAAGCTCAATCAATCTGAAATCACGCTTTTACCACGAGTATCCAAATACCAGTGGCCCAAATCTAACAAAATAAATTATATAACGTAAATGTAGCTACAAGTAACTAATCTAGCTAACGAAATCAAAGCTAAGGCAAGAAAATAGAAAAACGCCCAAAAAGCCTCCCTGGGCCCACGTCTCGTAATTGGGTCAAAGTTACCAAATAAGAGTACCCATTCACTCACGAGTTCACTCGTACAAAAGTCATCAAAATCCGATGCCTAAATCCCACTAAAATTTAAGAAATTCGATTGGGGAACTTTTTCCCCAATTTCCCAACTTCCACCCTCAAATTCCTTAATTTAATGAAGAAAACAACTATGGATTAGTGAAATATGATCAAAATCGGATTAGGAATCATTACCCAATGATCTCCTCTGAAAAACTCTCAAAAAATCACCTTCCTCGGAGCTCAAAATCAAATTTCTTGAAAATGAACATCAACCCTTGAATCTGCCCCCTTTTTTGGACAGTTATTCCTCTCTACGATCCCAGGATCGTATCTGCAGTCCCGCTTCTGTGACTGGGACTCCACATCTATGAGGTTTCATTAAAATCCATAGTCCACACCTGCACTTCTTCGTCCGCATCTGCGGATGTGCTTCTGCGGCTACACGTCTGCTTCTGCGGAGCCTTGAATAACTCTCACTTCTGCATCTGCGACTGCCCTTCCATAGATGCGGCTCCCTCATCGCATCTACGACTCTTGGTCTTTACAACCGAAACCGCACCTACGGCCTCAACCTCACTTCTATGGGGCTGCACTTGCGGACCTCCCACGTAGGTGCGAAAGACACCAGAACCAGCAAAATTCAGCAATTTCCTAAGTCCATTTTCCATCCATTAAGTACCTGAAACTCACTCGAGGCCCTCGGGACCTCAAAAAACATACCAACCAATCCTAAAACACCATAAAAACTTAGTCGAGACCTCAAACCTCATCGTACAACATCAAAAGCTGGAATTATGCATGGATTCAAGCCTAATGAACTTTGAAATTTCCAAATTCTACTAACGACGTCAAAACATATCAAATCTCGTCCGAATGACCTAAAATTTTACACAAAAGTCAAATGTGACACTATGGACCTACTCCCACTTCCAGAATTCCATTCCGTGCGTGATATGAAAATTTCTATTACCGACCAAAATCTCCAAAATTCCAACTTTCGCCAATTCAAGCCTAAATCTACTACGGACCTCCAAATCACATTCTGGACGAGCTCATAAGTTCAAAATCACCTAACGGAGCTAACAGAACAATCAAAATTCGAATCCGGGGTCATTACACACAAGTCGACATCCGGTCAACTTTTCCAACTTAAGCTCCCAAATAAGAGACTAAGTGTCTCAATTCGTTTCAAAAACCAACGCGAACCCTCCCGACAACCCAAAACAGCACTATAAGATACGGGGAAGGCAGTTAATAGGGGATAAGGGAGCTAATTATCAAAACGACCGTCCGGATCGTTACACCTACCGGTTATCAACCTCCCAAATATTAGCAGTTCGACGACAAGGGAAACACAAAGCAACTTATGGCATACTTTGTTGAAACATAAAAATGCAGGGACTTATAAATATTACCTTGTCAAGCAGTTCGTCCGCCCACTAAAGGGGAATGCTTTTGATTGGTACACCGACCTCGAGGCTGGATCCATGGATAGTTAGGATTAACTAGAGCAAGAGTTTCTCAACCACTTTGATAGCACATGGCGTACTGTGAGCATGGTGTAACTTATGAACACTCGCCAATGAAACATATGAAACAATTATCCACATTATCGATTGATGGATGAATGCAAGCCTCGACTGCGATGATAGGCCAAGTGAAGCTTCTAGCATAGAGATGTGCATCCAAGGAATACATTGGCGATTTCATTACATCTTGCTAGGAATTAAGCCTATGAAATTTGAAGAACTTGCCACCAGCGCTCATGATATGGAGTGGAGAGTGGCCTCTGCGAGAAATTAAGGCCTTCCTGTCTATGAACCTCGCAAAGGAAGGAACAAGAAGGAAGTGAAGAAATGTAGCAAGTTCGTACCAAAAAAATGAAATAAAAAAATCCATGAGTGTCAATGCCTCACCTGTGAAGTTTAGTACAAAGGTGAGTAAGAATGAAGTTTACTCTCAAAGAGATGCAAGAAAAGGAGTACCCGTTTTTAGACTCTAACATGCCTACAGTATTTGAAGAACTCTACAAGCTAAAGATTATTGAGCTACTAGAGATGAAGCGTCTATATGAAGCTTGAAAAATCAATAAACCAAATTACTACAAATACCATCGGCTTGTAGGTCACCCTCTTGAGAAGTTCTTTGTCTTCAGGGACAAGGTTATGGATTTGGCTCGTCAAAAAAAGATCGAGCTTGAAGACGAAAGAGCAAGCACAAACCATGTGTATATTTACCTTGTATCATTCAATCCAATTGAGATATGCACATGTGAGGGGAATAAAGATGAAGAGTTATTGAAGGATGACAAAGTCCAAGCTGATCAACCTGACAAAGAAGGTTGGAGCTTGGTGACTCGTCAAAGACAGTGTAAATTGAGTCCTTAGAAATATCCACTGAGCAACCTACAAGGAATAAGATGGTAAGAAGACCGAGGAAGCATAAAATGGTTAAGTACCAAAATAAGGCGAGGATAGAGATACACCATCACCAAAAGCCATGCCACCTTATGACTTTGGGAAATTTCTTGCCGAGTTGGTTTTGCATGAGGATTTCTGATGAGAATGGCGAGGCCTTGTGTTGTAATTTTGATAAAGAATAAGAGGAAAAGAATGAAATCACATAAACACCGTCTCCATCATCGTCTAAAAGGATTATTGAGTCGTCCTTCCAAGAAGCATATATTTGTAATGCACAAACCACCTTCACTAAAGACGACCTTCTACTTGGTGATATACCACATAATCGCCCTTTATTTTGTGTTGGCTTTTGTGCTTGAGCGGGGGATAAATAGAATTTTCATAGCACACGGTTCTGGAGTTAATATTCTTCCTATTCGCACAATAAAAGAACTCAGCATCTCAACTTAAGAACTTTCTGAAAGTCGTCTGATGATTCAAGGATTCAATCAAGGGGGACAAAGGTCCACGGGTGCTACCAAATTGGAATTCACCATGGTAGATAAGCATTTAAGTGTATGGATGCATGTGATTGACACAATGATTTCATACCATTTGTTGCTTAGTAGGTCGTGGATACACGAGAACAAAGTAGTCCCATCAACTTACTACCAATGTTTGAAGTATAATAAAAAGAAGATAGTTTCTGACGATAAGTCGTTCGCTGAAGCTGAGGCATACTTTGCTTATGCAAATTTCAACATGAAGAACTACATCATGAATAGAGTAAAAATTGATGAAACCACAAAGGACAAAGGGGATAATATCCCGTCCAAAAGGGTTGAAGTAGCTTGTGATGAAGATAAGGTTATAACATAAGCATACCAAGATTCGAAAGCTCACAAAAAGTATGTCTGGGCCATCAAACCAAGATTCAATAGAGGAATGAGCCTTTTGGTGACACTCTGTCAACGAACCATATGCAAAAAAAGAAGCAGCAAAGTGAACAAGATACTAAGTTGTTGCGCCAACTCTCTAGCTCTATCACACCACCACTTTTCATGCTTCTTTTGTTGAAAAAGGACAAATGGCTCAAAAGGTGCTGAGTTGAATCCCATTCTACTTAAGAATGAGTTATTGCCCTTCTCCGACCCTGACTGCCCAATCTGTACAACTTCAAGTAAGAAAATAACTCATTTATTTCGCTACATCCCAAAGTGAAGAAAGATGAAGAAGAATCATCAAGCCTCGAAAAGGATGCGCTAAAAGAATAAACGCTTCCTATAAAGCAAATTGACACCATAAAGTTGCCTGCAAAGATGCTTAAGAAGTTTATGGCTCCTAACATGCCTAAAAATAAATCACTCCCCACAAAGCGCACAAATGAAGGTTTTGATTCGATTGCTTACAAGTTTTTCCAAAGGCTGTATATGATCCCAACGAGCCATTTAAGATATTGAAGCTCCCACCTGAAGCTACTGGGAAAGTAAAAACGATGAAGGATATGGAGTATATGGTGAAGAAATCACGTGATGGAAATTAGAAACAATCCCCACAAGTTTCCATCTCCATAAGAAGATTAAGTAGTATTTATATCACGGTGGAAGATGAGCCCGCTGATCCACATAAAAGGCCTTCTGTCTTTGATAGATTTGGAGAACCAACTACAAGAACTTCCATATTTCAGAGGTTAGGGCCATTTAATAATAATAATAATAAGTCCCTAAGAAATTATAGAAGAATAAGAAGACATGTGTCACTTAAAGTCCAAAATATCTCAAAAGAGTGTCAAAGTCTGATCCCTTCCAGAATGAGGCGACAATTAGAACTTTTGATTTCATGCGGAGAGGTACTCAAAGTGAAGACTCACACAGTGGTCCACACTAGAAAGCATGATGAAGATGAAGAAAGTGTAGGATATTCATATCACATTTCTATGAATGAGGAGCAACACATACGCTTCATTTCTAAGGCAGGTTGGCGCAAATTTGTGAGATATATCTAGGTGCAGCCGCATATCTTTCAATGATGGTGATCCCCAAGAAGAAGAAGATGCCAAGGACGCTCCTATGGAACTGGAGGAAGGAATTAAAATAACAGTTGATACATTGAAGGAAGTCAACCTCGACACTCAGGAAGACTCCCAGCCTACCTATGTAAGTGCGCTACTAATTGAAGATGAAGAATCAGTTACGTGGAGTTACTCAAAGAATATAGAGATGTATTTTCTTAAAGCTACAAATAGATGCCTGGTTTATATCCTAAAGTAGCAGTTGATCAACTCGCATTCAAGAAATGAGCTCGTCTTGTTAAGCAAGCTGAAAGATGCTTCAGGCCGGAATTGATCTCATCAATCGAAGCCGAGGTCAACAAACTCATTGAAAGGTGGTTTCATTCGGGAGGTTAAATATTCTATATGAATTTCAAGCATTGTTCATGTGAATAAGAAGATAGGCCAAATTTGATTTTGTGTCGATTCTAGGGACCTTTATAATGCATGTCCTAAGAATGAATTTCCTCTCCCAATCCCAAAGCTTATGATTGATGCCACCACCGGGTACGAGTTGAGGTATTTTGCATGGATGAATCATCTATACACAATCAAATACGTATGGCACAGAAAGACAAAGAGCTTACTGTATTTCGCACTCCTAAAGGAATTTATTGCTCCAAAGTAATGCCTTTCGGGTTGAAGAATGCTGGCGCGACATATCGAAGGGCAATGCAGAATATCTTTGATGACACCTGCCATAAGAATATAGAATGATATGTGAATGATTTAGTGGTGAAATCAAGAAAAGTAGGAAACCACTTGCATGATTTGAGAATGGTGTTCGAATGACTCCGAAGATATCAACTTAGAATAAACCCGTTAAAATATGCTTTGGAGTTACTTCTAGAAAATTCCTTGGCTTCATTGTTCAACATCGAGGGATTGAGATAGATCAAGCCAAAGTCGATGCAACCTTGAAGAATCCCAAGCCTAGAAATATACAAGAACTGAAAAGTCTACAAGGAAAATTGGCATATCTTAGAAGATTCATCTCAAATCTGATGGGGAAGTGTCAACCTTTTAGCAATCTCATGAAGAAGGGTGTACCTTTTGAATGGGACCAAGCTTTTAGTAATGCACTCCAAAGCATCAAAACCTACTTGATGAAATCTCTGGTTTTGGTAGCCCTTATACCTGGAAAGCCATTCATTCTATATATTGTGTCACAAGAAAGGTCAGTTGGATCCCTTTTAGCCCAAGAAAATGGTAAAAATAAAAAAATTCTCTTTACTACTTGAGTAGGAAATGAGATGAAGTTTTCTCCAATTGAAAAGTTGTGTCCGCATTGGTTTTCGAAATTCAAAATCTGAAGTACTACTTTCAAGCTCATGTCATCTGTCTCATCTAAAGGGAGAAGTCGATCAAATTTTTATTTGAAAAACCGTCCCCAATGATCGATTAGCGTGGTGGTACCTCCAGTTTAATCAATTTGAGATTGTGTTCATCCCACAAAAAGCTACGAAAGGACACGAGTTAGCAGGTATCTTTGGAGATCATCCGATACCTGATGATTGGGTGTTGACTGATGAATTACCTGATGAGGATGCTATGGTCAACGATGTGCAACCACCTTGGAAATTGTATTTTGATGGTGTCGCACGTCGTGATAGGATGGCGCACGTGTCGTGTTTGTCACTTCTCAAGGAGAGGTCTTGTCATATTCCTTCACCTGAATGAACCTTTGCTCCAACAACATTACGGAATATCAAGCACTCATATTTGGGATTGAAATGGCTGTTAATACGAGGCAACTCCTATTACATATTTTTGGGAACTCTGAATTAGTGATCAATTAATTTATATGTAGCTACGAGGTTAAAAATCCAGAATTATGTCCTTATCATGATTATGCATAGAAATTGTTTGGATGGCTTGCAATGTAACTCTTCAACATGTTACAAGGAAGGAAAACAATGAAAACAACGTCTTAGCTTCTCTATCATAGACATTGACTCTGCCCGACCAGACACAAAACACTATATGCCAAAAATGGACAGTACTGCCAAATGAGAATGCGAATGAAGAAAGCAAGATCAAGCATTTGGTAGCCGTCTCTAAAGTTGAGAAAATTTATTGGCGGAAAACCATGATAGATTACGTATATTATGGGATACTCCTAGAATATCCAAGGAGAAAGACCTAAAATCGTTGTCGTTCCCCTCGCTTCTTTTATTAAAAATAAACTTTGTATCGAAGATCATTTGAGGGAGTTCTTTGCGTTGTTTATGGGAAGATGAACCAACTCAAATTATACAAGAGACACACTATGGAATTTGTGGATCGCATCAATCTGGGTAGAAGCTCCACTTCATATTAAGAGGATGGGTAACTACTGACCGAAAATGGTGAAAGATTGCTTAGATTATGCTCAAAGATGCAAGGCAAGCCAATTTCGTGCAAACTTTATACACCCACCACCTGAAATTTTACACCCTACTATTCTATCTTGACCATTTAATTCTTGGTGATGATATGTTGTTGGACCACTTCCAAAATCTTCTGGAGGATATCTATCATCTTGGCTTCAACCGATTACTTCTCAAAATGGGTCGATGACGCCGCTCTCAAGGAAGTGAAGAAGGAGAATGTTGCAAACTTTATTTGAGTGAATATCAATAATTATTTCTATATTCCTAGTTATATAATAACAGATAATGGCAAGCCATTCGATAACAAGTTGATGACCAGGATCTATGACTTTTTTGGCTTCAAGCAACGTAATTCATCAATGTATTATGCTGCTGCAAATGGACTAGCCAATGAATTTAACAAAACACTTGTGTTTAACCCAAAAATAGTTTTTATGGTTAAAGCTAATATTAAGGAAAATCGGATTACTGATAACAAAAATTACTCCACTTTCTTGGTAATACAGAAATAAAGTAAATAATTGAATTAATAAGTAAAGGAAAGAAAGCTTATTGTTGGGTGCAAATCTCCCCAAGAATTGCGGATTGGAATCTTGAATCAAATAAAATAAAAGACTAATTGCATATATTTAGAGTTATTCCGATGATCTTAAATGAGGTATGAGTCCTTATATAACGATAAACAATTGTAACGGTTTCCATACATAATTCTAACTTGTTAATGGCATTATTTGTCTTGACTGCCCGTTACCAAATTTACTTGTAAAAGTTATGGTAGTAATAGAGGATCACAGGTAATTAAAGCTAATGTTGGTTCCCCTTCCATATTTATAACTGATTCATGAATCTTCCCCTCTTCCAGTCTTCATACATCTTGTGCTTATTTCCACTTTTTCAGTTGTTAGATCCGGTACCTTCCCTGATAAAACACTGTAGGTACTTTTTTTGTGCCTTTATGTCTTTCTTTATTGACACAATTATAAGTGCCACTTGTCACACCATCGTTGGTCCACGTGTCATGAATTTTTTCACCAATACAAATAATCCACCCACTTTCTGAATATTCGGAAAGTGTTAACTTCATTTGTGGAGGGAATGTCTTGCCGCCTCTTCGCAACTATCATACTTTTTTCTTCAGAAATGACGAGACGTATGTCTTGTCTATTTAATGCCCAGGACATGTGTCTCGTTCTAATTGGTTCTGTAATTGTTAGCGCCTTTTTAGGGTTTTCTGCGGCTGCATCTATTGCAAAGTGACGGTTCCATGATGATAGTTCATAATGACGGTTTCTGATGATGGCTTTTTTCCCAATAAATACCATATCATATACAACTTTGGAAACCCGTTCTTCTCTCTTTAATTTATATTCTAACTCTTCTTGTAGTTCTATTCTTTGTCTTCAATTTCACCATTAGAGATGACTTCCCGTTCTTCAAAGCATTTCTCATCATCGCACCTCCGTAAGTTAGTAATTGTTGATGAACTTCCCCCTCTTCTACTCCAACTAGAAGTAGAAGAGGTGGGAAACTTCGTAGTTTAGGATCTTTATCTAACTGTAGCTCTACTCTTTCTCAAAGGGATATTGCTAAATCTTTCTCTTCTAGAGCTAGAACTTCCATAATGTCTAGATCTTCCTCTTGAGGAAAAGATTACAATGAACCCATGCGAGAGCCCACTGTATCTGAGATTGTTCCTCAGGAATTTTCTTTCATATCAGATTATGAAGCTATGAGAAAATAGGTTTTCTTCCATAGTATCTCTTAACCCTACTAATCATTACCCTAGTATGATCATTGTTGGTGTCCTTTCCTTGGTTCGTTGTTAATGCAATAGGAAATTAAATTTTCCAGTGATGACCTCTAGAGCTGATGATAGAATTACCTCTTATCATGAAGGTTATTCTTTTGTTTACACCTACCCTTTTAATTTACTGTTCAACCCTCCTATTGACCCAGTAACTATTGAATTTTTCCGTTATTTCAATGTTTGCCTTAGCCAAATAGGTCTGATCGTGTCGAGGGCAACAACTTGCCTTTTTTTTTTTGTTGAATTTAGCTTTCGATCCTTTTAATTTTTGTCACTTAGTCTGTCTATATTCTCCGAAGATCTTTTGTGAGGGTGTTTTCTCTCTTGTGGCAAGAAATAAGAGAGTTTTAGTCAGCCTCGAGGATGACCGTGACCGTGTCTTGTATGCCCGGTTTGTAGCAGTTCCTACTCATTACTTAGTAGGTGATCAGAATATGCCCTTCCCTGAGAAGTTCAACTATGCACGAGAGTATTTTTCTCTACTTTATCCTTTCTATCGATGTTTCGATTTTTCGCACATATGCTTATATTTATTTTTCAGCAACCATGGAATTTTTTAGAGAAATCCCTTACTCCCATGAAGATCCACGGTATATTTTTATTTCCATGATTTTCTTTCCCTTTGTTCTTTTTCTCTTTTATTGTCTCCTTTTGTTTTTGCTGTTTCTAGGATTTGTCATTCATGGCATCAACCCTTCTTCCATTCTTCCTGCTAGGCATTCTTTTAGCTCTGCACAAGAACACATTCTGAGTGTATCTTTTTCTAAGAGGAAAAATGCTGAAGCCCGTGGCATCGAAGAAGAATAAGATAATGAAGATGGTTCCTCGGTGAGGAAGCCACGAGTCAGAAGATGCGTGGTTTTTGATGACGAAGCCACTATTTCTCAAGACCCCCCCCCCTCCAGGCTCTGTGCCTTTTATTCTCGTTGACAATCCAGAGAGTGTCCATTTGGACACCTCCGATGAAGATATTAACCATTCTGTTAATCCCTCCTCAAGTCTTGTTGATAGACTCTTCTCCTAAGGATTTGTGAGTGAAGAATATATTGGCCTCATATCTGAGTAGCCACCACTTTCCTCTCTTCCAATGACCTCAGTTACTACTGTTGTTAATCCTCTCGTTTCTTTTGATCCCTTACCTATAGCTGCCCCTGTTGCCGTTCCTGGCGCTGCTTTTAATGAAGAAGACAAACCTTCTAGTTGTAGACAAGGCACGAAGAAAGTTTTGATTGAAGTCCCTGATGGTGGGAATCTATTAAGTAATCAGGATGAGTTGTTGTATGGTTGAAACCATTGACTGGCTCTGTGGAAAGGGAGAAACTTGAATCCCAAAGCTCATTGACTTCAATGAATGATGTTATTCATTTTTCCCACAAGGTATATCCCCATTCTCTTTATATTCCTTCCTTTTATTTCATGTTTATAATTTTTGTCCCTTGTCTTTATACAAATCAATTTAACTAGTACGGAGCTGATGATGAGGATATCTTGGACTAATGAACAAGTGATTGAGTTGCATACCAATGCTGATAATTAGAAGGAACAACTTGAAAGCCTTCAACATGAAAGGAATGTTCTTGTCGAGGAGAAAAGGAGCTTCGAGCAACAACTAAAGATAACCACCACTGAATTAGAGGCTTATAAGGCTTCTTCCAATCAAGTTGAAAAGGACATGGATATATTGGAATATTCCTTTGCCGAGAAGATCTCAAAGGCAACTGAAGATATTAGAAGCTTGAAAGAATTACTAAATCAGAAAGAGGTGTACGCGGGTGATTTAATGCAGATGCTCACCAAAGCTCCGTGCCTTTTCTAGATAATATTCAGTTCCTTGAGAGTTATCTTGAACCTTTGAAGGCATCCTATGAAGCTTCGGAACCTGAGAAAGAAGACTTGAAGGTTGAGATTGAACAATTGGAGAAAGAGTAAGAAGCTCTTGAAGACAATTTAACACTTGATGTTAGTTGGGCTTTTTTGAATACCCCCATCGAGACTTTGACAGAGGCTAACCAGGAAGGTTTTGACCTTAATGTTGAAATCAAAAAAGCTAAGGAAGCGATTGAGAAAACTCAGCAACGTCAAAGCTTTTCAGCACATGCGATGAAAGTTCCAAATGTGATGGAGATGGACTTAATTCTGGTTAAACAGATTCCAAACCTTCATCTTCTCAAGATGATCCCTGTACCCTGTTAATGATGCTCCTTAGTTTTTACCCTTTGTCTTAGATGTGACGTATGTTGGTGTTTGTTGAAACTTTTTTGTTTTTGTTTGTAAGTGGTTTTTTGGAAGTTTTCCCTTCCCTGTTTTCAGGATGTTGACTAGATATCATTTTGTTGCATATTATGACTTTTTGCTCTTTATGTTTTCGAGCTTATACTTGCATTCAAAAATGATTTAATAGACTGGGTCTTTAATATTCACGTGTTTTTATAAAAAAGAGCCCTTTTATATTGACAACATTAATGAAGACGACACCTCACCTTCATATTGTTGCAAAGATATGAAATAAGAAGTAATTTGAAGAAATTTTTATTTTTGAACTTTCAAATAAATATTCATCTACAACATTTTCGTAAATTCTTTCTTTATAGCAGGTTTACAAGTACGGGTACATTTTCCCGAGATTAAATCTATGGCCTTAACCTAAAGCTCATGGAAGTCTTATGTAGGTTCCTCAACTCTTTACTACACATTCTTTCGGCGAGCTTAAGCACTTTGACAATTTGTCATTTATTCAAGGTTTTTCCTTTGTCTAAGCTATGCTATTGTGGTGTACATCTTATTTCCTTAAGTACTTCCCTATATGCATAGTCCCCCCAGTGTTTGAGCAATGAATCATGAGGTCTTGAACATTGGATCAGCTCCTTATTTTGGTCCTTTCCCTGAAAAAGAAAATATGCACGGGACTCGAAGGTAACTTTTTAGATGATGAATGCTTTACCCTTGCCATCAGAATTGTTGTAACCTAGACCAGAAATAATTAAGTATTCGGGGTATCTTTCGGGTGTAAGGTCATTATCTAGTATGGACTAGCTTATATGATGTTTTTATTTTATGCTTCATTTGTATGCGTGTACCTGGTGCTTGGTTCCCCTATATCTACTGGAATTAGAGCTACAGTCCTATATACGAGCGAGAATGGGGTTTCTCCCGTACTTATCTTTGTCGTCATTTGATAAGCCCATAATACCCTCAGTTGTACTTCTGGCAACTTGTCTTTTGATTCTTCCAATCACTTATTTAGGTTTTTTATCATAACCTTATCCGTTGACTCAGCTTGACCTTTAGCTAAGGGGTGATAAGGTTCCAAAGTAATTCGTTTAATTTTGCAACTTTTTAAAAAATCAGTCACTTTCGCACCTATGAATTGCGGCCCATTATCGCAAATGATTTCCTTTGGGACCCCAAATCGACATATTATATTTATTCACATGAGGTCCATAATTTCCTTTTCTCATACGTGTTTAAAAGCATCTGCCTCTACCTTGGTAATATATTTTCTGTGGGTCGATGAATATAATTTGCGTATCGTTAGCACTTACCACACCTTGCTACAAAATTTTTCTACTTCATCTTCCATTTTTTTCCAATAATATCATGCTCTTATTGGTGTCTTTACCAGTGATCTTCGCCCGACATGATTACCGCAGTACCCTTTATGTACTTATTCCATTACGTATTCTGTAAGCGAAGGTCCAAGACACTACGCTAAACATCCTTCAAACATTTTGCGATATAAATTCCCCCTTATTAGGCAATATTGAAAAGCTTTCAATCATAGCAATCAGGATTTCTTCCTATCCTCGAGCGAAATTCCATGCTGCAAAAAGTTGAAAAACTCTTTTCTGTAATCCCAAGTTAAATTATTGAAATTTACCTCATTCTTGGGTTGATCGAGGGCTGAATGAAACAAGTGTACCACAACTATACTTTTTGCATTTGAGGCATCAGCCATGGATGCCATATTTTCCAATGCATCTACCTCTACATTTTCCTCCCCGGGTATTTGTACAACTTTCCAAGTTTGGAACTGCCTCAGTAATTCCCGTACCTTTTCTAGGTATTGATGCACTCGTGTTACTCTTTCCACGTAAGTTACTTGCATTTGGTTTACTACCATTTGCGAGTAGCTTTTGATTATGATTTGTTCAATACCAAGATCCCTCGCGAGCTCCAACCCTGCAATCACAGCTTCATACTCTACCTCATTGTTAGTAATTGGATAACACTTTATTGCCTGCCTTATAACTTATCCTGAAGGTGGAATTGAAACAATTCCTAAACCTTCTCCTATAACATTTAAAGAACCGTCAGAAAACAAGGTTCCATTCCCCAAATTAGCTTCGCTGAATACTCGTAGCTCTTTTCTGCTTCAAGAATCAGGTTCGAGCTGAAATCTGTTACGAAGTTCGCTAGTACCTGCGGCTTTGTCGTATTTCTAAGATGATATATAATATCATATTCATTAAGTTCTATAGTGTATTTAGATACTCTTCTTGATAATTCTTGCTTGTGTAATATATTCCTTAGTGGAAAAGTAGTAACAACAAAAATTTGATGACATTGAAAATAAGGTCGTAACTTTGTTGATGCCGTAATTAATGCTAATGCAAGTTCTCTATATATGGGTAACATGTATTGGAATCTAATAAGGATTTACTAACATAATAAATTGGTTACTGCTTACCTTTTTCTTCACATAATAGTACCACGCTTACCGCCACGTTTGACACAACAAGGTAAATGAGCAATCTTTCCTCGTCTCTTGGCAGTTAATATTTGTACCTCTTTCATGCTCGTGAGTATATCACGTACATCCTCAATTGCTATTGATCTGCACAGTTTTTACTTCAATACACGTGTTAGATACAAGAAACCCCAAGAATTTACTTGAAGCAACACCAAAGGCGCACATTTTTCGGGTTTAACTTCATGTTATACGTGTAGAGAATGTCGAAGGTCTCATTTAGTGTAGGAAATGGTCCTTTGCTGGCGCTGACTTGACCAACATATAATTTATGTAAACCTCCAAGGTTCTCCGAAAGTGTTCCTGAAACATTTCGGTTACCAACCTATGGTATGTTGCTCTAGTATTTCTCAAGGCAAACGACATGACTTTGTAGAAATAAGTCCCCCTATCTATAATAAATGAGGTTTTTTCTTCATCTAGAGGATCTCTCTTTATCTGATTATAACCAGTGTTGATACCAGTAATAATTTTCATCATTAATTAGTTTACCAGAGTTATGATCATTTTTCTATATTTTCCCATAATTTTCAAGTTTTAGAATTGATTTTCTCGCATTTAAATTACTGAAATATTTATTAAGTACCTCTTTAAATTATTTTGTGATGACTCAATAATCAAAATTATTATTTATATCCATATATATGTTTAAAATAATTTTTTACTTCATTTCATATAATTATATTAGTATTTTTAGGCTATTTACAATATCTTGCAATAATAGCCTACATTTTACAATTTATTGCATTTATCATTTTCTTCAAGCTTAAAAAAAGTATTTACATTTCGATAATCTTCTACTATTGTTTTGAAGTATTAAGTTGCATAAATAGTAGTTTTATATTTGTATTTAAATATTTTTATTAAATTATTTCCCTTTAATCTTTTATTTTAAAATCTGGCCGAAATTCGGCTCTATTTTCGGACTATCTAAGGTCCAAACAAAGTATCCCAACGCCACACTACCCAGGTCTAAACCAAACAACCCCTTTAATTCAACCCGGTCGGGATCCGCCGACACGACCCGCCCCGCTCCCTTTTCTATCTTTGTCGTTGATCTTAAATGATCGACGACCCCTAATAAACTAACACCTTTCCATATATTACCCCTCTAACCCTAATCTTCATTTCCCTAAAGGCCGCCAACCCATTTCCCCTCATATGTTCTCTCTTTTCTTCTCAAACCCTAGCAGTCGCCTCTTCTAATATCCCAACTCCAGTTCTAATATGGAATCTCTCCATGATTTTCTTTCAATATATGCTCGATCTCTCCGTTATTTACATGATTTTGGTATCATATAATATTGGCCTATCTTTGTCAATTGCACATGCTTAAATCAAGAACAATCATCACTAGTTCCTCAAGATTCAGACGATTTTTCGTCTATATACATTCATGGCGAGATTATACGGGACCGATTCAGTGAGATTTTTGACTATATTGGTTCTCCATCATGAACTAGGGTTTACCTAGTGTTTCTCCTAATCTGATTCTAATTTGATTCTGCATGCTATTATGTTTTATTTTACAGTGTTTCCTTATTTTTTGTTCAATTTCTATTACTATATAAACCCCTCCCCAATTTCCCTTTTTGGGACCAACTTTTATCACCAGATTCACTGAAACTAAAAGCTATTGCTCTCTTATTCTCTCATTCTTTTGCTCTAAACTTTGGCTCTTGGCCGACTGTAATCCAAGGCCACCGAAATTCGATTATTCGACCTTTCTTAGTGCGAGCACTACCCGGAGTTCACTCGAAGCCCTTGGGAACTCTAGCACTATGATTTTGGGTTCTACTGATCTGTGTTGACGTTTAGAGTACTGTTGAGGTTTTTCTTCTTTCTTGTTTGTTTATCAATTGATAACCGGTATGTTGCTTGGCCTTCTCTGTTACATTCTCTTGTGTTTAGATTCTGCAATTTTGTGACTTAAAATGTTTCTAGGCCATCTATATTTGCAGCCTTGTTGGCATCGAATTTGTTTTGTGACTCTGAACTTCTTTAGCATTTGAACATGCCTAAAATTCTCAGTTATGAGACATGTTTATTGCACATGTTTGACTTTAATAATTTTAACTCTCTTAAGCTTGTTTATCCTAGTGTGTTGGTACCTGAATTCTTATATCTGCTGCCAGGCATGAGTTTCCATGCTTTAATCTGAATTCTTAAGATGACTAACTCGAATGTGTTCTAATCTCTGTTGAAACACTCATGCTCAACCTGTTACCTTTATGAAGTTCTACTTGTAAGTTATGACCTGTTCCGATGCTATTTCTAACTCTATTGTGTTTTTGGCTTGCTTAATCCTGTACCTTAGTGATTAGTTGAGACCTTTGGAGTAAATATTATAACCAATTTTTCTCCTATATGTGGCCAATTAGTATAAAGTTTGAGGTTTGTGTAACGACCCGGCCGTTCATTCCGTGAGATTAGCCCAATTTCCCTCGTTTTTTCTTTATCATATGTTTCTTAGCCTATTTATGTTGTGTTGGGTCGGTTGGTTCGGGTTCGGAGTGGTCGCGATGAGAACTGAGACACTTAGTCTCTTAAATTGGCTTAATGGTTGGAAAAGTCAACTAGGAGTTGACTAATTGGTAAACGACCTTGGAATGTAGATTTTATGGCTCAGATAGATTTGTTAGATGATTTGGGACTTAGGAGCGTGTTCGAAATGTCGTTTTGATGTTCGATGTAGAATTAGGCTTGAATTGGCGAAGTTGAGTTTTTTGCGATTTCCGGTCGGCAGTGGAAAGTTAGCTATCGAGATCGGAATGGAATTCTAGAAGTTGGAACAGGAATATCATTTTGGATATGCGTGCAAATTTTCAGGTCATTCGGACGTGTTTTGGTTTGTTTCGGCATCATTGGCGGAATTTAGAAATTTCAAAGTTCATAGGCTTGAATTTGATGCGATTTTGGTGTTTCGAGGGATCGAATAAGTTTGAATGAAGTTATGGAATGTGTTGGTATGTTTGGTTGAGGTCCCGAGGGCCTCGGGTGAGTTTCAGGTGGCTAACAGGGTGATTTTTGGCTTTTGAGCATTGCTGGTGTGCTGGTGTTACTGCAGCAGAAGATTACCCTATGCGTTCGCATAGGAGGTCCTGCGTTCCCATAGAGTAAATTGTGGAAGAGGGGGCTAGTGTTCTATGCGTTCGTGGGCTGAGGGGTGTGAACGTGGAGTGGTGGGCTGGCTGACCATCATGAACGCGGGAAAGATGTGTGTTCACGTAGAGCAAGGGTAGTTGAGGAACCCCCATGCCCATTGGTCTATGCGTTCGCGGGGCCTGGGTGCGTTCGTGGAGGTTTGGGCTAGTTGTGTTGTGCATTCGTGGGCTGATAGCAGCGTTCGCGTAGAGGAAATTAAGGGTTGTATGGAATTTGTTCTATGTGAACGTGGTCTAGGGTATGCGTTCACAATGAGTTAAGTGCTAGGTAGACAGTTTAAGTTTCAAGAACGTGGGTTTTTGGCCATAACTCAACATTCTATTAGAGAGCTCGGGAGAAGGAGAATTTGGACGACATTTTCAATGGCATTCTTGTGGTAAATGTTTTTCAATCACTTTTGGTTTAATTTCATGAATTTGTGTTGATTTTTCTCATGTAAATTGAGGAATCAAAGTAGAAATTGAGGGAAAATGGGAGGAAGAATTGGAAATTTCTTTTGATGATTTGAGTGGGTAACTAAGGCCGGATTTTGGTAAATTTGGTATGGGTAAACTCGTGGGGAATGAGGATTCTAGTTTTGTAATTTTTATCGAATTTCGAGACGTGGGTCTAGGGCTCGGGTTTAGCCAATTTCGTGAATTGTGCCTAAAATTCACAGTTTTCAATTGGGCTTTGTTCCTTTAGCGTATATTGATGATGTTAATCTGGTTTTGGTTAGATTCGGAGCAGTCGGACCGATTCGAGAGGCAAGAGCATCGCGGATTAGTATTTGAGCCGGATTGAGGTAAGTAATGACAATAAATCTTGTCCTGAGGGTATGAAACCCCGAACTTCGTATTTTCTCTCTATTTTTAAAGTCCACTAATTTTTTTTAAATTTGGACTAGGTCCTCTCCGTGGCAACTATTGAGTTGCGTACTTTACTCTAAGTTAAATGTTAAATTGTGTTCTAAGCTATTGCTATATTTGGGTTGTAAGCCATGTTTGGGGCCTCACGCTGACTTGTTTAGACCCCTTAGGGGCTCTTTACTGCTATTTCCTCACTGTGTTGATTTATGATTTATACTTAGTCATATTATGCTTAACTGTTTTTGAAACTCAGCCTTATTTATACTATTTGAGTTATAAAATAATGCTTTTGGGTCGAGTACCCCGCTTTACTGATAGCTCGAGGGGCATACTGAGAGTTTCTGACTAAGTGAAGCCGAGGGCCTGATTGTGAGGATATGAGATGCCACGAGGTGGCTTGTTTTTAGCGCTTGGGCTGAAGGAGCCCCTCCAGAGTCTGTACACACCCCCAGTGAGCGCAGGTACCTACTGAGTGCGAGTGCCGTGTGACGAGTGTTAGGAGGCACGAGTGATAGTGAGGCAGCCTGAGGGGCTGATACTGAGTGATTGTGAGGTATGCCGACTGATGTTTTGGCTCGAGGGGCGATTTATGATTTATTTTATTTTACACTAAACTCTTCGTGTATTTTTATTTCTGAAATTGTTGGAAACACATTTTTCAAAGGATTTTACTGAAATTGGCTTTTAAAGAATGTTGATTTCATATATATATATATATATATATATATATATATATATATACTGTTGGAAAGATAGGCTGTGCTTATTTGAACTAATGATCTAATCTTATGTGTTTCTTACTGCTTAGACTTGATTTATTTTCATTACTACTGAGTTAGTGTACTCACATTACTCCCTGCACCCCTGTGTGCAGATTCAGGTGCTGGTACCGAACGTTAGTCATCTATTTCCGTGCGGAGCCGGAGTCGGGACATAGAGGCAGATGTTCAACATCCGCAACATCTCTGTTTCCCTTAATTATTTTGTACTTAGTTCTTCGTTACGCGATTTGTATTATGACAGTAGAATTTGTGGTATTATCTTTAGATGCTCATGACGTGTTGGCTCCGGATCTTGGGGATGGTTGTAGACTATTTAGCTGTTTGTTTTGCTTAAAAGATTCAGTAATATATATGTGTTTATGAAATGTTGAAAATGAGTTGGAAATTCTTGATAAGAACTGTAAATATGTGATTGTTGGCTAGCCTAGTTCCACATTAGGCGCCATCATGGCCGGCTTAGGATTTGGGGTCGTGACAAGTTGGTATTAGAGCCTAGGTTACATAGGACTCAACGATCATGAGCAGGTTTAGTAGATTCACGCGAATCGGTACAGAGACGTCTGTACTTATCTTCGAGAGGCTGCGAAACCCTTAGGAACAATCTCATTTTTCTTGAATTTAGTCGTGCCATTTTGTTGATTATGGAAAATATAAACTTCTGTTGTTTCATTCTCTCACAGATGGTGAGGACTCGCGCTACCGATCAGGGTGACCAGCCACCAGCTAGACCAGTGAGGGGTTAAGGCCGTGGTAGGGGTAGGGGACCAGCCCGTGCAGTAGCCGGGGCAGTACCAGAGAGTCCACCTACCATTCAAGATCCGATCCCCGCTACAGATGCTCCAACAGGACAGGCTCAGGCAGTGGCGGTGTCTATGGTTATTCCGGGTCTTCAGGAGACCTTGGCTCAGATCTTAACTGTATGTACCACCCTTGCTCAGGCAGTTGCCGCTACTTCTCATGCCAGGGGAGGCAGTCAGACTCCAATTGCCCGGACACCTGAGCAAGTCACTCAGGACCATCAGACCCCGGGGGTGGTTCCAGCCCAGCCGGTTGCTCCAGTTCGGGACTTCGTGGTTCCAGCTATGCTAGAGGACAAGCAGCATAGACTGGAGTGATTTAGTAGACTTCAGCCTCCGACATTCAATGGTTCTTAGGGCGAGGATGCCTAGAGTTTTCTGGATAAGTGTCAGAAGATGCTTCGTAGTGCTGGGATTCTGGAGACCAGTGGGGTCTCGTTTGCTATTTTTAAGTTTTCTAGGGCTGCTTTTACTTGGTGGGAGTCCTTTGATAGGCGTACGGCATGTTGGTTCAGCACCCCTCACCTAGCAGCAGTTCTCCACTATCTTCTTGGAGAAGTATGTACCCAGTATCACAGGGAGGAGCAGCGCAAGAAGTTTGAGCAGCTGCGCCAGGGGGAGCTATCAGTGACGAAGTATGAAATGCGGTTTTTTGAGTTGGCTCATCACACCACCGAGTTGTTTCCTACCGATACAGAGAGGATTAAGAGGTTCGTGGATGGCCTCACTTATCAGCTCCGACTTTTTATGACTTGGGAGAGAGTATCAGATGCTACCTTCCAGCAGGTTGTTGATATTGCTCGAGATATTGAGTCAGTTCACCGCCAGGAGCGGAAAGAGAGGGAGACCAGGAGGCCTCGTGGATTGGGTGGTTCTAGTGGTGCTCCTTATAGGGTGCAGTTTCAACATGGTAGAGGCTGTTCATCTAGGCCTCCTCACTCAGTCTGCCTAGCCTATAGTGGTGCATCCTCGGGGCATGGTCCCTGCAGTTCTCAGCCAGGTCATTCTTCATTCGGCGCCCTCCCAGCCTAGAGTGTAGATCGAGAACAACCAGTTTAGAGTTCCTCTATGCATGATTCTTCTAGTGGCCATTCTGGTGCCAGGGGTTGTTTTGAGTGCGGAGAGTTTGGGCACATGTGGAGGCAGTGTCCCCATCATTCTAGTGGTACTTCTCAGCAGAGGGGCCAACCCTCGACTTCGGCTCCAGTTACTTCACCACCCGCCTAGACAGCTAGGGGTGGGGGCCAGACCGTAAGGGGCTGCCCTAGAGGGGGAGGTCGTGCATGTGGGGTCCAGGCTCGTATCTATGCACTTCCAGCCAAGCCAGATGCTATGAACTCCGATGCAGTGATCACAGGTATTGTATCAGTGTGTCGTCGAGATGTTTTGGCTTTATTATGACCCTTGTTATACATATTCTTATGTTTCATAATATTTTGCCCATTTTATGGATATGTCCCGTGAGTCTCTAGTTACATCGGTTCATATGTCAACTCTGGTGGACGATACTATTGCTGTGGACCGTGTGAATCGGTCATGTGTGATATCTATTGGGGGTCTGGAGACCCGAGTGGACCTATTGTTACTTAGCATCATTGATTTTGATGTAATATTGGGCATGTATTTGCTATCTCCGTGTCATGCTGTTCTTGATTGTCATGCTAAGACCGTGACCTTAGCTATGCCAGCATTTTCGAGGGTTAAGTGGAGAGGTTCTTCTGAGTATGTGCCTAGCAGGGGGATTTCCTACTTGAAGGCTTAGCATATGGTTGAAAAGGGGTGTCTATCGTATTTGGCCTTTGTGAGAGATGTCAGTGGTGAGACTCCCGCTATTGATTTGGTTCTTGTGGTCCGTGATTTTTCGGACCTGTTTCCTGCAGACCTTCCAGGCATGCCACATGATAGGGACATTGACTTTGGTATTGACCTAGTGCCAGGAACTCCGCCCATTTCTATTCCACCTTATCATATGGCACCAACAGTGCTTAATGAATTAAAGGAACAGCTTCAGGAACTCCTAGATAAGGGGTTCATTCGGTCTAGTGTGTCACCTTGGGGTGCACCAGTGTTGTTTGTGAAGAAGAATGATGGTTCTATGCGTATGTGTATTGATTATCGACAACTGAACAGGGTTACGGTGAAGAACCGGTATCTCTTGCCTCATAGAGATGACTTGTTTGATCAGTTGCAGGGTGCCAGGGTATTTACCAAGATTGACTTGTGTTCTGGCTATCATCAATTGAAGATTCGGGGGCCCAACATCCCGAAGACTGCCTTCAGGACTAGATATGGTCATTATGAGTTTCTGGTTATGTCATTCGGGCTGAAAAATGCCCCAGCAGCCTTTATGCACTTGATACAAAGTGTATTCCGGCCTTATCTGGATTCTTTCATCATCGCGTTCTTTGACAATATCCTGGTGTATTCCCGATCTCGGGAGGATCTTGAGCAGTATTTGAGAGTTGTGCTTCAGACATTGAGGGAGAATAAGTTGTACGCAAAATTTTTGAAGTGTGAGTTCTGGCTTGATTCAGTAGCATTCTTGGGGCACGTGGTGTCCAGTGAGGGTATTCAGGTTGATCCAAAGAAGATAGAGGCAGTGCAGAGCAGTTTCCTTGGTTTGGCGGGGTACTATCGCCGTTTTGTAGAGGGATTTTCATCTATTGCAGCACCTATGACTAGGCTGACCCAGAAAGGTGCTCAATTCAGGTTGACTGAGGAGTGTGAGGATAGCTTTCAGAAGCTCAAATTAGCTTTGAATACAACTCCGGTATTGGTTTTGCCTACGGGTTCTGGTTCTTATACTGTTTACTGTGACGCCTCGAGAGTTGGCCTTGGAGCGGTTTTGATGCAGGACGGTAGGGTGATTGCCTACGCGTCCAAACAGTTGAAGGTGCACGATAAGAATTGTCCAGTGTAAATTTGGAGCTAGCAGCTATTGTCCACACCTTGAAGATTTGGCATCAGTATTTGTATGGAGTGGATTTTCGCTGATCATCGTAATTTGTAGCATCTGCTTAAGCAGAAGGATCTGAATTTGCATTAGAGGAGATGGTTGGAGCTTCTCAAGGATTGTAACCTCACCATTCTATATCATCCGGGGAAGGCCAATGTAGTGGCCGATGCCTTGAGTCGTAGAGTAAATAGTTTTTGGAGTCTAGCGTACCTTCTAGTAGCAGAGCGACCATTAGCACTTGATGTTCAGGATTTAGTGGGTCAGTTGGTGAGATTGGATCTATCAGAGCCCCCGCGGGTATTTGCTTGTGTAGCCTCCAGGTCTTCTCTTTATGATCAGATTAGAGCACGCCAGTATGATGATCCACACTTGCTCGTTCTTCAGGACAAGGTCCGTCGGGGTGATGCCAAGGATGTGGTTATTGGTGATGATGGGGTCATGAGGATGCAGGGCCATATTTGTGTGCCCAATATGGATGGACTTCAAGACTGGATTCTATCTAAGGCCCATAGTTCGCAGTATTCCATCCATCTGATGCCGCAAAGATGTACCAGGATCTGAGACAACATTATTTGTAGAGGTGGATGAAGAGGGATATTGTTGAGTTTGTGGCTCGGTGTCTCAACTGTCAACAGGTCAAGTATGAGCACCAGAGACCGGGTGTATTACTTCAGAGATTATATATTCCGAAGTGAAAGTGGGAGCGGATCACCATGGACTTTGTAGTTGGGCTTCCACGGACATGGTGGAGGTTTGATGCTATATGGGTTATTGTGGATCGGCTGACCAAGTCCGCGCACTTAATTCCTGTTGGTACCACTTATTCTTCAGAGCGGTTAGCTGACATTTATATCGGGGAGATTGTCTGATTACATGGGGTTCCAGTTTCTATCATTTCTAACATAGGTACTCAATTCACATCAGTTTTGGAGAGTCGTACAGAGAGAGTTGGGTACTCAGGTAGAGTTAAGCACAACGTTTCATCCTCATACCGATGGGCAGCCAAAGCGTACTATTCAGATTTTGGAGGATATGTTGCGTGCCTCTGTCATTGATTTTGGGGGTTCATGGGACCAGTTTCTGCCACTCGCGGAGTTGGCATATAATAATAGTTACCAGTCGAGTATCCAGATGCCTCCATATGAGGCTTTATATGGTAAGAGGTGCAGATCTTCAGTTGGTTGCTTTGAGCAGGGTGAGGCTAGGCTATTGGGTACAGATTTGGTTCAGGATGCGTTGGGTAAGGTGAAGTTGATTCAGGAGCAGCTTCGCACGACGCAGTCTAGGCAGAAGAGTTATGCGGACCGGAAGGTCCGAGATATGTCTTTAATGGTTGGGGAGAAGGTGTTGTTGAAGGTGTCACCCATGAATGGTGTTATGAGGTTCGGGAAGAGGGGAAAGCTGAGTCCCCGGTTCATTGGGCCATTTGAGGTACTCCAGAGGATTGGGGGGGTGGCTTATAGACTTGCCATGCCTCCCAGCTTATCGAGTATTCATCTGGTGTTCCATGTTTCGATGCTCCAGAAGTATGTTGGTGACCCGTCTCATGTTTTGAACTTCAGGACGTTTCAGCTCAAGGGTGATATTTCATATGAGGTAGAGCTAGTGCCTATTTTTGGTCTTCAGGTCAGAAAGCTGAGGCTTAAGGATATAGCTTCAGTAATGGTTTAGTGGAGAGGACACCCGGTGGGGGTTGCCACCTGGGAGATCGAACGGAGATGCGGAGCAGATATCTTCACTTATTTGAGACTCCAGGTATGTTTCTAGAACAGTTCGAGGACGAACGTTTGTTTAAGAGGGAGAGGATGTAACGACCAGGCCGGTCGTTCCATGAGATTAGCCTCGTTTCCCCCATTTCTGCTTTATCATATTTGCTTAGCATATTTATGTTGTGTTGGGTTGGTTGGTTCGGGTTCGGAGTGGTCGCGGTGAGAACTGAGACACTTAGTTAAACAAAGTCACCATAAAGAACAAGTATCCATTTCCAAGGATTGATGACTTAATTTATCAGCTTCAGGGTGCCAAGGGTTTTCAAAGATTGATTTGAGATCTGGCTACCATCAGTTGAGGATTAGGACATCTGATGTCCCTAAGACAGCTTTTCAGACTCGGTACGAGCATTATGAGTTTCTAGTGATGTATTTTGGGTTGACAAATGCCCCCGCAACATTCATGGATTTGATGAACCGAGTGTTCAAGCCTTATTTGGACTCCTTTGTGATTGTATTTATTGACAATATCTTGCTCTACTTCCCCAGTCGAGAGATGCACGAGGAGCATCTTAGAGTTGTGCTTCAGACTCCAAGAGACAACCAGTTATATGCCAAGTTTTCGAAGTGTGAGTTTTGGTCAGATTCAGTCGCTTTCTTGGGGTACGTCGTATCAGCTGAGGGGATTTAGGTAGATCCTAAGTAGATTGAGGCAGTTCAGAATTGGTCTAGACCCACTTCAGCCACGGGGATAAGGAGCTTCTTGGTTTGGCGGGTTGTTACCGTCGATATCTGAAGGGGCTTTCATCTATAGCAGCCCCGTTGACCAGGTTGAACCAGAAGGGTGCTCCGTTTAGATTGTCAGATGAGTGTGGGGCGAGCTTTCAGAAGATCATGACAGCTTTGACTACAACGCTGGTATTGGTGTTGCCAACAAGTTCAGGATCTTACACGGTATATTGTGATGCTTCCCAAAATATGCTAGACGCGGTATTGATGTAGGAGGGCAGGGTGATTGCATATGCATAGCGGTAGTTGAAGGTTCATGAGAATAATTACCCTGTCCATGATTTAGAGCTGACAGCCATTGTTCACGCGCTGAAGATTTGGAGGCACTATCTTTATGGCGTGACGTGTGAGGTTTTCACGGATCATCGGAACATTCAGTAGTTGTTCAAGCAAAAGGATCTCAATTTTAGGTAGAGGAGGTGGTTGGAGCTATTGAAAGACTATGATATTGTCATGCCCCGAGCCTGGGGACGAGACTGGCACCCAGCACCCCATCTATCCTTGCGTACCAACTTGTGACTCAGGAATTCTGGACATATAATGTCGTACTTTGGCCAGGGGCGGTGTTGCAAGACAATTTGCGAAGAAAAATATAAAATTGATTAGAGACTAGTGCTGACTAAATGTCAACATAAAGTTGAGTCGGAAAGGCCTTCATAACTACTATAACAAACAAGTCAACAAAATATACGTACAGAGCCTACAAGCCAAACATACTGCACTAATTGACATGATATATCTACAACCTATATTGATAGATGTACTGTGGTCGGAATAGGGATCGGACCTACTCATAACCTATTTACATATATACACAAGATGTACACTAACTTTCTAGACCCGACAACTCCGAAGGACGGGGAGATTACCGATAAAGCTATCGGGCAACACCTACTGAGGATGTCTACCTGTCTGTCTGTCTGAACATGAACGCATGAAATGCAGCGCCCCCAGAAAGGGACGTCAGTACGAAATAATATACCGAGTATGTTAGGCAATAAACAGAAAACTGAAACTGAGCTGATAATCTGAACATATGCTTACCTGCTGATACTGACTCAAATCTCTCAATATAGTAAGTAAAATAGTTGTCCGGCCCTATCAGGCTTGGTATATATATATATATAACTGCTCTGCCGTAGTAGGCTCGCTCATAGGCACTCAGCCATACTAGGCTCTGTATCTCGACCAACTAGGCTCGCTCATAGACACTCGGCTATAGTAGGCTCGGTATATAACTTACCATCAGATCAGAGGTTGCCCAATAGGGGTCTTCCCATCAATGATAGCTCGATAGTAATGAAATTACTGTAATACTGTATATATAGACTCTCTGCTCTCTTGAAGGGAAAAAAGAAATACTCGATTGAATATGAAGTCCTGATAATGAGAATATTGTAACTTACAAGACTAGGAAAATATACGTAAATTTCGGGATATGAATTTGTCTTTATGCCTCATTATCAAACTCGTGTAATTACGAGATCATGCCAAATGAAATAAAAGCTTAGCCTTAACATACCTGGAGTAGGAAAAAATTCGTATGATATTCTTAGAAAAGGTTGCTCCGCACTCCCTTAGAATCGCAAAATCCCGTTGTTATTACACAGTGTAATTCCGTATTAATTTCTTTACTAATCTAGAAATTGTCATTGCTACTGTAACATGAAGTCTTATGTGAGTTTCCAACATCTCCTCCAAAAATTAATTTGATATCAATTGAATATCATTTGTAAACATGACTAACTAAAAATTCCTTCTACATTTTTTTAATGGCAAAGTGTAGTTTCCATCTGTTTTCTTGATAGTTTGCCCAAAGATCCCTTAATGCCACCAATCCTAATAACTAATGAGTCATAAACTTGGCCTTAATTTTCTGACACCTTGAAGTGTAGTGCTTATCCAAATGTGCTTAATTAATCACCCAATAATTCCTTAATTAACTAGGTAATCTCCCATAACCCAATAATTAACCAATTTCTCATATAATTAAGAATTATCTCAAATAAATTATAATTCTAGTTATTTTTAATACACTTCACACATCATACTATCACGGTCATATGGTACCTTGCATGGTACTAGTCCATATATATCGGTTATTATCGCTCGGCCCATATTTTATCCCAAATCGACAACCTTCAACAAAACTCATTTTCTTTAATTCATGTACTCTTTATCCTTCATGGCACTTTATTATCGCTTTTTATAAATAGCATAACTACGTTAACCTCAACATAATCTCATCCCTGAGTCTATGTTAATTAACCGAAGACGAAACTTTAACGTACGAGAAACGCGAGATGTAACATCCTTCCCCTCTTAGAAGCATTCGTCCTCGAATGTTTACTCTTAGATACCTTGGAATTTTTTTTGCCTGAGTTTCTTCTGTACACTAGACTAAAACCACCATGTACGCAGCAAGAAAACATACTATACATGCCACACTTGGCCTTACATAGCTGCCTATTATAAATTCGGAAAGTCAAAAATAAGAGCTTAACTGAGGACCTACTGGCATGTGTAGGGTTGTGCTGAGGTATCCTATCTCGAGTCATATCTCCATTTTTAAATAGGTAGGAGTATTTAGACTTAATTTCTTCCTCCGCTTCCCATGTCATCTCTTTCACATTCTTGCTTCTCCATAAAACCCTCACAGAGGCTATCTCCTTATTCTGTATCTTGCGGATTTGTTGGTCTAGGATGGCAATCGGAATTTTCTCATATGACAACTCCTCTGTAATTTGTACATCGTCTGTTGGCACCATTTGGGTAGGATCGCCAATGCACTTTCATAACATAGATACGTGAAAAGCAGATGAACAGACTCCAATTTCGAGGGAAATTCTAACTAATAAGCTACTTGGCCTATCCTAAAAGGCCCAATATATCGTGGTCTAAGCTTGCCTTTCTTGCTAAACCTCATCACACCCTTGATAGGTGACACTTTTATGAATACCTAGTCATTAACCCCGAACTCTAAATCTTATCGCCGCACATCAGAATATGACTTCTGATGACTCTGAACTATCAACAGTCGCTCCCGGATGAGCTTTACTTTTTCTATGGCCTGTTGAACCAGGTCTGGACCATGTACCCAGATTCTCTAACATCAAACCACCTTATAGGAGATCTGCACTTATGCTCATACAAAACCTCGTATGGAGCTATCTGGATACTGAAGTGGTAACTGTTATTATATGCAAACTCGATAAGAGGTAGATTTTCATCCCAACTTCTTTCAAAATCCAACACACATGCTCGTAACATATCCTCGAGCATATGAATTGTGTGCTCGGCTTTCCCATCAGTTTGTGGATGAAAAGTTGTGTTGAGATTCACCTGAGTTCCTAGACTTCTCTGAAATAACCTCCAAAAATGTACTGTAAACTGGACCCCACGGTCAGATATAATAGATACTAGTACTCCGTGTAGTTTCACTATCTCCTTAATACATAGTTTTGCATAATCTCCTATTATATATGTACATCTGACCGGTAGGAAATATTTCGCGAGCCTATCGATTATCACCCATATGGAATCGAACATACGATTACAACGAGGTAAACCTATGATAAAGTCCATGTTAATCGCCTCCTATTTCCATGTCGGGATCTCTATAGTCTGCATTAGCCCTCCGGGCTTCTGGTGCTCTTTCTTCACCTCCTAGCAACTAGGGCATTGAGCGACATACTCAACAATGTTCTTCTTCATATTCTTCAACCAATACACATCCTTAATGTCATGATACATCATCGTCAACCCAGGGTGAATGGAGTACCACGAATAATGTGCCTCTGACATAATTATGTCTTGTAGCCTTGCTACATCTGGAACACACAAATGACCAATGGATCAGAGAACCACATCTCCCTTGAGTTCTAACAACGATATCTTCTGGTGCGGAACTCACTCTGTCAACTCGACCAACTCTGGGTCCTCGTACTGCTTCTCATTTACTTCATCTATGAGAGATGATTTTGAAGTATTTTGGAGTACAACTCCACCATTGCTAGAGTCTACTAACCGAATCCCCAAACAAGCCAATTGATGAATCTCTCTAGTTAATTGTCTGTTTTTGACCTCTACATGGGCTAAGCTACCCATAGATTGGCGACTTAAGGCGTATGCTAAAACATTAGCTTTCCCTGGATGGTAGAGAATTTTAACATCATAATCTTTCAATAACTCAAGTCATCACCTCTGTCGCAAATTCAACTCTTTTTTCTTGAAGATGTATTGCAGGCTTTTATGATCTATGAATACATCAACATGAACATCATATAAATAATGCTGCCATATCTTAAGTGCATGGACAACCACAGCTAATTGGAGGTCGTGCGTCAGATAATTCATCTCGTGCTCCCTTAACTGTCTTGAAGCATATGCAATTACCTTACCATGTTGCATCAGGACACATCCTAACCCGACACCCGAGGAATCACAATACATGGCATAACCATCTGAACCCTCTGGAAGTGATAGAACTGGCACCGAAGACAACCTGTTTTTAAGCTCCTGGAAACCTTGATCGCAAGCCTCCGTCCACTGAAACTTAGTTTCTTTCTGTGTCAACTTCGTTAATGGTGCTGAAAAAGAAGAAAACCCCTGTACGAACATCCGGTAGTATCCTGCAAAGCCTAGAAAGCTACGAACCTCTGTTGGAGTGGTAGGTCTAGGCCAGGATTTCACAGCCTCAATCATCTGAGTGTCTTCCTTTATACCTTCATTGGATACAACGTGCCCCAAGAATGCTACAGACTTTAACCAGAACACACATTTAGAACAATTAGCATATAATTTACTATCACACAGGGTTTGGAGTACCGCTCGCAGGCAGTCCGCATGCTCATCCTCTAAATGTGAATAAACAAAAATATCATCAATAAAGACTATCACGAACAAATCTATATCTGGCTGGAATAGGATGTTCATTAAGTCCATAAATACGGCAGGTACGTTCGTCAACCCGAAAGACAAGACAAGAAACTCGAAGTGGCCATATCGGGCCCTGAAATCTGTCGTAGAGATATCTCTCTCCCGAACTCTAACCTGGTGGTTCCCCGACCTCAAATCTATCTTTGAAAAGCATCTAGCTCCCTGCAACTAATCAAACCAGTTGTTTATCCTTAGAAAGGGATACTTATTCTTAATAGTTACCTTGTTCAGTTGCCTATAATCGATACACATCCTCAGCAAGCCGTCTTTCTTCCGTACAAACAGTACTAGTGCACCCCAAGGTAAAGTACTGGGCCTGAGGAAACCTTTCTCCATTAAATCTTTTAATTGCTCCTTTAAATCCTTCAGTTAGGCAGTTGCCATTCTATACGGAGGGATGGATATTGGTTGAGTCCCTGGAAGCAAATAAATGCCAAAATCAATCTCTCGCTCTAGAAGAATACTTGGAAGTTCATCTGGAAATACATCTGCGTACTCTTTGACTAATGTAATAGACTGAATTGTAGGTATCTCAGTATCTATATCTCTAACTCAAACAATATGATAAATGCACCCTTTTCTGATCATTTTCCTCACCTTCATATAAGAAATAAACCTACCTCTGAGTATCGCTGTATTACCTACCCACTCAAGGACTGGCTCACCTGAAAAATGAAATCTAGCTATCTTTGCTCGGCAATCAACTATGGAAGAGCAAGCTGCCAACCAGTCCATGCACATGATAGCATCAAAATGCAATACCTCTAACTCAACTAGGTCGGTTGAGTTCTGACGACCAAAATTATTACCGTACAACCTCGGTAAACCCGTCTAGCAATAATCCATTCTCTGACCGGTGTAGATACAGAAAAAGGATCACTTAGTATTTCAGGCACTATACCAAACTTCCCTGCGACAAATTGGGTAATACACAATAAAGTAAATCCTGGGTCTATTAAGGTATAAGCATCGTGAGTGCAAATGGTCAACATACCTGACATAACGTCTGGTGAGGAATTCTGGTCCTGTCGACCCGTTAACGCATAACTACGATTCTAGTTACCACCTGAACTGAAACGTGTACCTCTGCCTCAACCTCTACCATCTGAAGACTGAGACTCGTGCCTTGAAGGATGCACGGACATAGATGTTCATATTGTTAAATTTTCTAGTTACGCCATACCCCAGAATCTCTATTTGGGAAATCTCACATCATATTCCCTGGACGTCCACATGTATAATAAGCATCGGAATCGGGTCGGCATTGGCCCAAGTGTCCCCTACCACAGATGTCACACTGCGATGGAAATGGCCATATCTACCCCGAACCTTGTTGTCTCTGCAAACCCGATGCTTGGGAGCTCTCACTTGGTCTTGACTGAGTGTAACGGTCATACCTGTAACCCTATAGATGAGGTGGCGGAGGCCTAGGTGGCCATTCGAAGTACTAGGGCCTATAACTACCCTGAGACTGCTCTTGAGACCTGGAAAATTTCATCCTCTTACGCTGCCGTGACTGAGTCCTCTCCGTACCCCGTTGTCGACGCCTACCCCTTTCTATATTCTGGAAAAATGCCTGAATCCAAGAGATATCCATACTATCCTGTAATGCAGTAGTGGCACATGCCTCGGTCAACTCTAGGGCCAACCCTGCTATAAACCTATGGATTCTATCCCGCATAGTAGTAACTATGGATGGTGCATATCTAGCCAATGAGTCAAAATGAAGACTATACTCTCGAACACTCATATTGCGCTGCTTGAGGGCTAGAAATAGATCGACTCGGGCCTGTTGGATCTCTTGCGGTAAGTACTAGTCAAGGAAGGCATCTAAAAAATTCTCCCAAGTAGCAGGAGGTGCATCACGTCCCCTGGACCTTTCCCATCCCTCGTACCAAAGGATGGCTATATATCGGAGTCGAAAAGCTGCTAGCTGAACTGCCTCTTTCTCCGTGTCACACATAACCCAAAAAATCCTGTGAAGTTGATCTATGAAATCCTGCGGGTCCTATCTCTAATCTTTCCCCGTGAAGTTTAGGGGACTCAAAGCAATAAACTCTTAGACCCTTGAACTCCCAGATGCCTTAGAAGGTCATGCACTAGCGGATTCCCTAGCCTGTTCCTAGATAGCTACTAACTGCGCCAATAAGTGCACCGCACTCCTTAAGTCCTGATCTGATGGAAGCAGAGGGGGAACTGGATGTGTGTTCTGCCTAGGAATCTCCTCCGGTGGCGGAGGATCCGGTAATAGTTGAGTAGGGGTCTCTCCCTGGGCCTCCGATTGGGCCCGATCTACTGGTGATACCCTACTAGTCCCCTTACCTACTGCTGTCTCTCTCCTCTGGCTAGCCGTAGTCTTCCTAGTTATCGTCATCTCTACATGCAAACGCCAACACGTAAGTTTAACTCAAATTTCCTATAACTCAGTTCTACAGCACGATTTAGATTTAAAAGAAGGGTAACCAACTCCTAAATGCCCTGTAGTCCCATACTTATATAATGTGGTGAACCACACATCTATAAACAAGACCCTACTAGACACGACTTGTAGACTCCCTAGGACAGAACTGCTCTAATGCCACTTTTGGTCAGTCCCCAAGCCTGGGGGCGAGACCGGCACCCGGTGCCTCATCTATCCTTTGCGACTCAGGAATTCTGGACATATAATGTCATACTTTGGCCAGGGGCCACGTTGCGAGACGACTTTTTAAGAAAAATATAAAATTGAATAGAGACTAGTGCTGACTAAATGTCAACATAAAGCTGGGTCGGCAAGGCCGTCATAATAACTGACAAGCCAACAAAATATATGTACAGGGCCTACAACCCGAACATACTGCACTAACTGACAGGATGTATCTACAAGCCTCTACTGATAGATTTATTGTGATCGGAACAGGGCCCCGACCTACCCATAACCTATCTACATATATACACAACATGTACACAAAACTTCTAAGCCCGACAACTCCAAAGTACGGGGATCTTACCGATAAAGCTGAACTCGGGAAAAACATACTAAGGAGGTCTACCCGTCTGTATGTTTGAACCTGCACGCTTGAAATACGGCACCCCCAGAAAGGGACGTCAGTACGAAATAATGTACCGAGGATGTAAGGAAATATACAGAAAGTTGAAACTGAACTGATGATCTGAACATATGCTAACATGTTGATACTAACTCAACTCTCTCAATATAGTAAGTAAAATATATGTCTGGCCCTATGAGGCTTGGTATATATAAATGCTCTGCCGTAGTAGGCTCGCTCATAGGTTCTCGTCCATACTAGGCTATGTATCTCGACCAACTGGGCTCTCTCATATGCACTCGGGCACAGTAGGCTCGGTATATAGCTTACCATTTGATCAGAGGTTGCCCAATAGGGGCCTGCCTATCGATTAAGCTCGATGGTAATGAAAATAATGTAATACTATATATATAGACTCTCTTCTCTCTTGACTGGAAAAAAATAATGAAATCCCGATAATGAGAATATTGAAACTTACAAGACTAGAAAAATATACATAAATTCCGGGATATGAATTTTTATTTATGCCTCATTATCAAACTCGTGTAATTACGAGATCGTGACAAAATGAAGGAAAATATTAGCCTTAACATACATGGAGTAGGGAAAAATCTGTATGATATTCTTGGAAAAGGTTGCACCGTACTCCCTTAGAATCGCAAAATTCCATTGTTATTACGTAGTGTAATTCCGTATGAATTTCTTTATTAATCTAAGAATTGTCGTTTCTATTGTAACATGAAGTCTTATGTGAGCTTCCAACATCTCCTCCAAAAATGAATTTGATATCAATTGAATATCATTTGTAAAGATGACTAACTTGAAATTCCTTCTACGTTTTTTTTGAATGGCAAAGTGTAGTTTTCATGTGTTATCTTGATAGGCTGCCCAAAGACCCCTTAATTCCACCTATCCTAATGACTAATGAGTCATCAACTTGGCCTTAATTTTCTTCCACCTTGAAGTGTAATGCTTATCCAAGTGTGCTTAATTAATCACCCAATAATTCCTTAATTAACTAGGTAATCTCCCATTACCCAATAATTAACCAATTTCCCATATAATTAAGAATTATCTCAAATTACTTAAAATTCTACTTATTTTTAATACACATTATACATCGTACTATTATGTTCATATGGTACCTTGCATGGTACTAGTCCATAATTATCGGTTACTATCGCTCAACCCATAGGTTAACCTCAAGATAATATCATCCCCGATTTCATGTCAATTAATTGAAGATGAAACATTAACATATGAGAAACGCGAGATGTAACAGATATCACCATCTTGTACCATCCCGGGAAGGCCAATATGGTGGCAGAGGCATTGATTAGGCAGCGAGTATGGGCAGCCTTGCATTCGTTTTAGTCGGTGAGAGGCCGCTAGCATCAGATATTAAAACTTTGGCCAACCAGTTTGTGAGGTTAGATATTTCAGAGCCCAGTCGTGTTCTAGCTTGCACAATCACTCGGTCTTCTTTGTTTGAGAGTATCAGAGATCGGCAGTATGACGACCATCACTTGTTGATCCTTAGGGACACAATGCGGCACGGTGGTTCCAAGTAGGTTACTATTGGAGATGACGAGATCTTGACGGTTCAGGGTTATGTTTGTGTGCCTAATGTGGATGGACTTCGTGAGTTTATTCTTGAGGATGCCCATAGTTCCTGGTATTCTATTCATCCTGGTACCGCAAATATGTATCAGGACTTGCGGAAACATTATTGGTGGAGGAGGATGAAGAGGGATAGTTGCCCATGTCGCTCGATGTCTAAATTGTCAACAAATCAGGTATTAGCATCAGAGACCTGGTGGTTTTCTTCAGCAGATAGAGATTCTTGAGTGGAAGTAGGAGCATATCACTATGGATTTTGGTGTTGGACTCCCACGGATTCACAGGAAGTTCGATATTGTTTGGGTCATTATGGAAAGGCATACCAAGTTAGCGTATTAAATTCATATTGCAATAACATATTCTTCAGAGCGGTTGGCAAAGATTTACATGCACGAGATTGTTCATCTTCATGGCGTGCCCGTGTCTATCATTTTCGATCGAGGTACGCAGTTCACCTCGCACTTCTGGAGGGCAGTACAGCTTGAGATGGGAACGCGAGTTGAGCTGTGCACAACTCTTCATCCTCGGGCGGAAGGGCAGTCTGAGTGCACTATTTAGATCTTAAAGGATATGCTTCGCGCATGTGTTATAGACTTTAGAGGATCGTGGGATCAGTTCTTTCCCCTTGCAGATTTCTCCTACAATAATAGTTACCAGTCGAGCATTAATATGGCTCTCTATGAGAAATTATATGATGGGCGGTGCCGGTCACCAGTTGGGTGGTTCGAGCCGGGTGAGGCTCGATTTTTGGGTACAGATCTAGTACATGATGCCTTGGATAAGGTAAAGATTATTCAGGATCGACTTCGCACATCTCAGTCCTGACAGAAGAGTTATGCCGACCGTAGAGTTTGTTATGTTGCATTCATGGTCAGTGGGAGAGTGTTGCTCCGGGTATCACCCCATGAAGGGTTTCATGAGGTTTGGGGAGAAGGGCAATCGCCCTAGGTTTATCATGACCTTTTGGCCTACAAGCTTGTGTTGCCTCTAGGGTTATCAGCAGTTTATCCCGTATTCCATGTGTCCATGCTCCACATGTATCACGACGATCCGTCCCATGTGTTAGCTTTCAACTCTTTCCAGTTGGACAAAAATTGGACTTCTGAGGAGGACTCGGTGGCCATTCTTCCCCGGTAGGTTTGTCAGTTGAGATCGAAGAGTTATCCTTCAGTCCGAGTGCAGTGGAGAGGCCAACCCGTCGAGGCAGCTACTTGGGAGTCTGAGTCGGACATGCGGAATCGATATCCCCACCTATTCACCAATTCAGGTACTTTTCTATGTCCGTTCGAAGACGAACGATTGTTTTAGAGGTGGAGAATGTGATGACTCGATAAGTCATCTTGTGTTTTAAAACCTAATTCTGTGATCCAAAGCCTTAAAAATAATGTTTTAGCCTTTCTCAACTTGCGTGCAAAACCTGACCATCTTTTCGAAAAAAATTTATGTTAAAAATTGATAAAAATAAGAAATTTTTCCTAAAAACTTCGTTTGAGTTGACTTTGATCAACAATTTTGGTAAACGGACCCAAATTTGTGTTTTGACGGTCCTAGTGAGTCTGTATTGTGATTTGGGACTTGGGCATATGCCCGGAATCGAAACCGGAAATCCCTAGCCCGAGATATCGGACTTCGTCAAAATTTGACAGTTAAAGGATAAATAAATTGGAAATACCTGACCAAACTTTGACTTTTTTGATAACGTGTCCGTATTTTGCTTCCGAAATCCTTTATAGGTCCAATAAAATACTTATGACTTGTCTGTGAAATTTGATGAAAAACGGAGTTGGTTTGACGTGATTTGGACGCCCAGTTGTGAAAATAGAAATTTCAACGCTTTCTTGAAAATCTTATTTGATTTGGTGTTCGATTCATAGTTTTAGGTGTTATTTTTGTGTTTTGATCGCACGAGCAAGTTCGTATGATATTTTTAGACTAGTGTGCACTTTTGGTTTAGAGCCCCGAGGGCTCGGGTGAGTTTTGGATAGGCTACATAGTGATTTGAACTTAGTAAATTTGTTGATGCGCTTCAGTTCTTGTTGCAGGCCTCTGATCTCGCAATTGTGAAATCAAGCTTCGCATTTGCGACCAATTTGGGGTTCACATTTGTGGCCTACTTATTGCATTTCCGAAGAGTAACTGTGGAGGCCAATGTTCGCATTTGCGAACAAGTTCTCACAATTATTATGGGAGATGGGGAGGGGTACTCTTCGCATTTGCAATCACCTGGTCGTATTTGCGATCCTTCTTATGTTCGCATTCGCGAACTATTCTTCGTATTTACGAAAATTGCAGAAGTTTGAAGGGGTTCGTATTTGTGATGCTCCATTCGCATTTGCGGACCTCGCATTTGCGAGGCTCAGATTGCATTTGCGACATCTGCAACTGTGTAAATAAGACTTAGAAGCGATTTTTCTCGCATCATCAGATCATTGGTAAGTCATCATAAATTAATTTCCTTCATTCTTTCACTACTTTTCCTATGATTTCAACCTAGTTTTTTCATTGTGGAATTTGGGGTTTTTGCGTAGAAGCTAAGGATTTGGTGAATTGAGTATTTAGACCTCAAATTGAGGTCGAATTCCAAAATAAATTACATAACCGGGCTCGGGGGTGAATGGGTAATCAGTTTTTTCGAATTTCGGGTTCGGACCAAGCGGGCCCTATGTTAACTTTTGTTGATTTTTTCAATGGCCTAACTTGAATTCTTTATAAGCGTGGGTAGTTCCTAAGGATTTATTTGAATTGTTTGGTCGGTAATTTGCTAGATTATATTGGTTCGAAGGCTTGTTTGAAGGGAAAAGATGCAATTGACCTTTGAGTTGGTCGTTGGAGTGAGGTAATTGTCGTGGTTAACCTTGGCTTGAGGGATTAGGACTTATTTGTCTATTTGCTACATGTTTCAATGTTGGGTACCACGTGTAGGTGAGGTGACGAGTACCTACGCGTTGTTGTCAGGTTATAGCATGCAAGTGGGTCTTATTCTTCCAATTGTTGCTTTCCTTGATCATATTATTCATGCTTAGACTAGTTAATTGTGATGTTGATCATTATTATCAAGTTTATGGATTTTGGTATTGATTGATGTTGAATCAAGTCGAGTTTGGTATTGTGAAACAAAATGTTGAAGTAAGATTTGATCTTGTTGTTTCTATCTTCCTACTGTCATTGCTCATTGTTTTGGTGAGGGAGAGTGTTAATGGACGAAGGGTAATGTCGTTCCATATTGTGAGTGTAATGCACGAAGGGTAATGCCGTTCCATGTTATGAGAGCTAATTCACGAAGGGTGATGCCATGCCGATTCTATGAGTTTTATGGTGAGGATGAGAGTAAAAACACGAAGGGTGATGCCCTTCACTTTTCCTTTATTATTTTAAATGATTCTTCTTGGTTCATAGTATATTTACTATTGAAGTTATCTTTCTGCTGTAATTCTCTATCTCGTATTTTCCCTCAGCATATTTCCCCTCCCGATATTACCTGTTTAGTTCTTTACTGTTACTTATATACATTGTTAAACTGTACATGCTTGATTGTAGGTGTCTTGTCTTAGCCTCGTCACTACTTTGTCGAGGTTAGGCTCGACACTTACCAGTAGGTGGGGTCGGTTGTACTGATATTGCACTCTGCACTTTTTGTGAAGATTTTGGTATCGGCTCGGGTTGATCGAGAGCTTAGCTGTTGGACCCGCTATCCGGAGAATCAAGATAGATCTGTCGGCGTTCACAGACCTTGCAGTCCCCGTCTATCTTTGATGTTTTATTGTTTCTTACATTCAAACAGTTGCACTTCTTTTAGACTTCTACTTGTAGTAAATTCTAGATTGCTCGAGAATTGTGACAACAGATCCGGGTAGTGATAAATCATGAAGTTGTTATAATATTTTGCACTCTTAATAGTTTATTTGATATTAATTACTGAACTGTATTAGATTTTATTTAAAAAGGTCGGCTCACCTAGCAAGTGGGATGTTAGGCGCCATCACAGTCCCGACGGTGGGAATTTTGGGTCGTGACAAGTTGGTATCAGAGCACTAGCTAGCTCTCACAATTCACGAGAGCGTATAGCAGATTCTGGGGGATCGGTACTAAGACGTTTGTATTTATCCCACAATGGCTAGGAAGTTTATGAACAATTTCACTTCTATTGTTCTCTATCGTGCGATTTTATTTTCTCAATACTGATTGGACTCTTCTACTCTTATTCTGTCACAGATGGTGAGAACACGTACCGCTTCTTCAGCTGAGCAGCAGCTAGAGCCTCCAATTGCGGCTCCTACGAGGGGCAAAGGTCAAGGCCGAGGTAGGGGCAAGGCTCAGCCCAGAGCCCCAGCAGTAGCCGTAGGAGGAGAGCCTCAGGTAGATTTTTAGGAGGAGGCTCCAACCCAGACTGTTCTTACCGGGCCAGCGCAGGTTCCGGAGGGGTTCATTGCCGCCCTAGTGCTTCAGGATGTTTTTGTACATTTGGTAAGCCTTATGAAGAGTTTGGCCCATACTGGTGCATTTCCCATGGCACCAGCTGTCTCGCAGGCTGGAGGAAGAGCGTAATCTCCTAATACTCACACTCCGGAGCAGATTGCTCCCTAATATCAGACTCCGGTAGCTCAGGCAGTCAGAGTAGTTCAGCCGGTTGTTGCGACACAGGCCAGTAAGGGTCAACTATGTCTTCTGAGGCTTTGTGGAGATTGGACAAGTTCACCAAGATCTTTCGAGTTCACTTCAATGGTGCATCTTCAGAGGACCCCTAGGAGTATCTTGAAAGCTGTCATGATGTTCTTCGGAACATGGGTATAGTGGAGACCAATGGGGTCGATTTTTGCTCCATTTCAGATGACTGGTTTCGCCAAGAAATGGTGGAGAGATACTGACCATATCAGCGGAGTCGCATGCTCTTACTTGGTACTAGTTTTCTCAGCTATTTCTGGGGAAGCTACTCCCTATCAAATTGTGAGAGGAGAATCACTGTCCGTTTGAGCATCTTCAGCGGGGCAGTATGGCTGTTACTTAGTATGAGATCAGTTTTGTGGATTTGGCCCATCACGCTATTCTTCTACTTCCTACCGAGGGAGAGAGAGGGTGAGGGGTTTTATTGAGGGACTCGCTCAGTCTATCGGATTGCAGATGGCTAAAGACACTGGGAGTGAGATTTGTTTTCAGGAGGCAGCCAATGTCACTAGGCGAGTCGAGGTGGTTCTTGCTCAAGGATGTCAGGGGTCGGACAAGAGACCTCGTCATTCTAGTGGGTTCAAAGGTGTCTCATCTTGAGACATGGGTACTTTTTGTAGAGTCCATCCTCCCAGGCCATTTCATTCAGCATTCCAAGCATCCCACGGTCCTCCAGGTAGTTGTGGCCCTCACATGCCTAATTCTGATCAGTTAGGCTATAGTGCACCACCAGCTCTTAACAGTGCACCTCCGATTTAGAGTTTTTAGGGTGGTTACTCAGGTCGACAAGGTCAGTTTCACGGCCAACTGTCACATCATATGAGGTCTTGTTATACTTGTGGTGACCCGAGGCACATAGCTAGATTTTTCCCTCGTGTATCGAGCAGTTCTTAGCGTCAGTGTTCTTGTGCCATGGCCCCGGCACCGGATGCTGCACTGCCCGCTCAGCCAGCTAGAGGTATGGGTCAGGCAGCTAGAGGTGGTGGTCCGACCATTAGACGAAGAGGTCAAGCCGCTAGAGGTGGAGGCTAGCCATCCAGGGGCCATCCTAGAGATGTAGTTCAGAGTAGTGGGGCCTAGCTCCGATTCTAGGTTCTTCCAGCCAGGCTTAGGCTGAGTGACTTGACGCCGTTATTACAGGTATTGTGTCAGTTTGTAGTAGAGATGCTTCAGTTCTGTTTGATCTGGGGTCTACTTACTCCTATGTGTCATCTTATTTTGCTTCATATTTTGTTGTGCCTCATGATTCTTTGAGTGCCCCTATATATGTGTCCACACGTATGGGGGATGCTATTGTTGTAGATCGTGTTTATTATTCATGTGTGGTCACTATTGGGAGTCTTGATACTAGTGTAGATCTTCTACTTCTCGATATGGTTGATTTTTATGTCATATTGGGTATGGATTGGTTGTCACCTTATCATGGTGCATTGGACTATCCCACCAAGACGGTGCCTCGATTAGAGTAGAGAGGGACTCCTGACCATTCTACTAGTAGGGTTAACTCTTATATGAAGGCTCGGTGCATGGTCGAGAAGGGGTGTCTGGCTTATTTTCCTTATTTTCATAATTCTAGTGCAAGGGTTCCTTCCATGGATTCCATGCCAGTTGTTCGTGAGTTTCCAGAGGTATTTCTTACAGACCTACCAGCGATGCCACCCGACAGGGATATTGATTTGCCTCCGGGCACTCAGCTCATTTCTATTCTGCCATATTGTATGGCGCCCCCAGAGTTGAAATAATTGAAGGTACAGTTGTAGGATTTGCTTGATAAGGGCTTCATTTGACCTAGTGTCTCACCCTGGGGGTGCACCTGTGTTGTTTGTGAAGAAGAAGGATGGATCGATGAGGATGTGCATAGATTATCGGCAGTTTAACAAAGTCACCATCAAGAACAAGTATCCATTACCAAGGATAAATGACTTATTTGATCAGCTTTAGGGCTTCAAGGTGTTTTTGAAGATTGATTTGAGACCTGGCTACCATCAATTTAGTGATGTCTTTTGGGTTGTCAAATTCCCCTGCAACATTCATGAATTTGATGAATCGAGTGTTCAAGCCTTATTTAGACTACTTTGTGATTGTGTTTATTGACGGTATATTGATATACTCCCCCAGTCGAGAGGTGCATGAGCAGCATATTAGAGTTGTGCTTCAGACTCTGAGAGACAGCCAGTTATATGCAAAGTTTTTGTAGTGCGAATTTTGGTTGTATTCAGTCACTTTCTTGCGGCACGTCATATCAGATGAGGGCATTCAGGTAGATCCTAAGATGATTGAGGCAGTTCAGAACTGGCTTAAACCCACTTCAGCCATGGAGATCATGAGTTTCTTGGGTTTGGCGGGTTATTACCGTCGATATGTTGAGGGGCTTTCATCTATAGCATTCTCGTTGACCAGGTTGACCCACAAGGGTGCTCCGTTCAGATTGTCAAATGAGTGTGGGGCAAGATTTTAGAAGCTCAAGACAGCTTTGACTACAACGCCAGTGTCGGTGTTGCCCACATGTTCAGGATCTTACACAGTATATTGTGATGCTTCCTGTGTTGGGTTCGATGCAGTATTGATGAAGGATGGCTGGGTGATTGCACATGCATCACGACAGTTTAAGATTCATGAGAAGAATTACTATATCCATGATTTAGAGCTGGCAGCCACTGTTCATGCGCTGAAGATTTGGAGGCACTATCTTTATGGCATGTCACGTGAGGTTTTCACGGATCATCGGAGCCTTCAGTAGTTGTTCAAGAAAAAGGATCTCAATTTGAGGCAGCAGAGGTGGTTGGAAATATTGAAGGACTATGATATCACCATTTTGTACCATCTCGGGAAGGCCAATGTGGTGGGCGATGCATTGAGTAGGAAGGCAGCGAGTATGGGCACCCTTGCGTCATTCCAGTCGGTGAGAGGCCGCTAGCATCAAATGTTCAGACTTTGGCCAACTAGTTTGTGAGGTTGGATATTTCAAAGCCCATTCATGTTCTAGCTTGCATAGTCTCTTAGTCTTCTTTTTTTGAGCACATCAGAGATCGGGAGTATGATGACCCTCACTTGTTGGTCCTTAGGGACGGAGTGCGACACGGTGGTGCGAAGCAGGTTAATATTGGAGATGATGGATTCTTAAGGATGCATGGTCGTTTTGTGTGCCTAATGTGGATGGACATCGTGAGTTGATTCTTGAGAATGCCCACAATTCCTGGTATTCTATTCATCCGAGCATCGCAAAGATGTATCAGGACTTGTGTCAACATTATTGGTGGAGGAGGATGAAGAAGGATAGTTGTTGGACTCCCACGGACTCAGAGGAAGTTCGATGTCATTTGGGTCATTCTGGACAGGCTAAATAAGTCAGCCCATTTCATTCCTATGGCAGTTACCTATTCTTCTGAGCGAATGTCAGAGATTTACATCCGCGAGATCGTCCGTCTTCACGGCATGCCAGTGTCTATCTTTTTCGATCGAGGTACGTAGTTCAACTCGCACTTCTATAGGTCAGTACAGTGTGAGTTGGGCACGCGAGTTAAGATGAGCACAACGTTTCATACTCAGACAAACGGACAGTCCGAGCACACTATTCAGATCTTGGAGGATATGCTTCACGCATATGTTATAGACTTCATAAGATCGTGGGATCAGTTCTTGCCCCATGTAGAGTTCGCCTACAATAACAATTACGAATCGAGCATTCAGATGGCTCCCTATGAGGCATTATATGGTAGGCGGTGCCGGTCGCCTGTTGGGTGGTTCGAGCAAGGAAAGGCTCAATTTTTGGGTACAGATCTAGTATAGGTTGCCTTGGATAGGGTCAAGATTATTCGGGATCGACTTCGCACAACTCAGTCTAGGAAGAAAAGTTACACTGACCGTAGAGTTCGTGATGTTGCATTCATAGTCGGTGAGAGTGTGTTGCTCCTGGTATCACCCATGAAGTTTTTCATAAGGTTTGGAGAGAAGAACTATATGATCCCTAGGTATATCGGACCTTTTGAGATTCTCGAGAGAGTGGGAGAGGTGGCCTACAAGCTTGTGTTGCGTCTGGGGTTATCAACATTTTATTCGGTATTCCATGTGTCCATTCTCCGGAAGTATCACGGCGATCCGTCCCATGTGTTAGATTTCAACTCCTTCCATTTGGACAAGGATTTGACTTATGAGGAGGAGTCGGTGGCCATTCAACCCCGGTGGGTTCGTTAGTTGAGATCGAAAAGTTATCCTTCAGTCTGAGTGCAGTGGAGAGGCCAGCTTGTCGAGGCAGCTACTTGGGAGTCCGAGTCGGACATGCAAAGTCGATATCCCCACATATTCACCAGTTCAGGTACTTTTCTATGTCCGTTCGAGGACGAACGATTTATTTAGAGGTGGAGCATGTGATGACCTGATAGGTCATCTCGTGTTTTGAAACCTAATTATATGATCCGAAGAGTTAAAAATAATTTTTTAGCCTTCCTTGATTTTCGTGTGCAGTCCGGGCATCTTTCCGAAAAGGTTTTCTGTTAAAAACTGATAAAAACAAGAAATTTTGCCTAAAAACTTCATTTGTGTTGACTTCGGTCATCATTTTTTGTAATCGGACCCGAATTTATATTTTGATGGTCCCGGTGGGTCCCTATAATGATTTGGGACTTGGACGTATGCCCGGAATCGAAACTGAAAATCCCTAACCCGAGATATCGAACTATGACTAATTTGATAGTTAAAGGCTAAATGAATTGGAAATGTTTGACCAATGTTTGACTTTTTGGATAATGGGTCCTTATTTTTGTTCCCGAACCTTTTATGGGTCAAATACAATATTTATGACTTGGTTCTGAAATTTGATGAAACACGGAGTTGGTTTGACATGATTCGGAAGCCCGCTTGTGAAAATAGAAATTTCAACACTTTCTTGAAAATCTCATTTGATTTGGTGTTCGATTCGTAGTTTTAGGTGTTATTTTGGTGTTTTGATCGCGCGCGCAAGTTTGTATGATGTTTTTAGACTAGTGTGCACTTTTGGTTTACAGCCCCGAGGGCTCGGGTGAGTTTTCGATAAGATAAAATTTGCTGGTGCACTTCAGGTCTTGTTGCAAACCTCTGATTTCGCAATTGCGAGATCAAGCTTCACATTTGCGACCACTATTGGGTTCGAATTTGTGACCTACTCATCGCAGTTCCGAAGAGTAGCTGTGGAGGCCAATGTTCGCATTTGCGAACAAGTTCTCGCAATTGCAATGGGAGCCGGGGAGGGGTACTCTTCGCATTCTCTATCACCTGGCTGCATTTGCGATCCTTCCTATGTTTGCTTTCGTGAACTATTCTTCGCATTTACGAAAATTGCAGAAGTTTGAAGGGGTTCGCATTTGAGATGCTTCCTTCACATTTACGGACCTCGCATTTGCGAAACCCATGTCGCATTTGCGACATCTACAACTGGGTAAGTAAGAGTTAAACTAATTTTATACATTCTTTCACTACTTTTCCTAAGATTTCAACCTAGGTTTTTCATGGTGGAATTAGGGGTTTTTGTGTAGAAGCTAGGGATTTGGTGAAATTGGAGATTTAGACATCAAATTGAGGTCGGATTTAAAAATAAATTACATAACTGATCTCGGGGGTGAATGGGTAATCGGGTTTTGGTCCGAATTTAGGGTTCGGGCCAAGCGGGCCCCGTTTTGACTTTTGTTGTTTTTTTTCAAAAATGGCCTAAATAGAATTCTTTACAATCGCGGGTAGTTCCCAAGTCTTTATTTGGATTTTTTGGTTAGTAATTTGCTAGATTCTATTGGTTCGAAGGGATTGTTTGAAGAGAAAAGCTGTGTTTGACCTTTGAGTTGGCCGTTGGAGCAAGGTAAGTGTCGTGGTTAACCTTGGCTTGAGGGATTAGGACTTAATTGTCTATTTGATACGTGTTTAGGTGTTGGGTACTACGTGTATGTGAGGCGACGAGTACCTATGCGTTGTTGTCGGGTTATAGCATGCAGGTGGGTGTTATTCTTGTAATTGTTGCTTTTCTTGATCATATTATTCATGCTTAGACTAGTTAGTTGTGATGTTGATCATTATTATCAAGTTTACGGATTTTAGTATTGATTGATGTTGAATCAAGTCGAGGTTGGTATTGTAGAACCAAATGTTGAAGTAAGATTTGATCTTGTTGTTTCTATCTCCCTACTATCATTGTTCATTGTTTTGGTGAGGGAGAGTGTTAATGCACGAAGGGTGATGCCGTGCCATTTCTATTGACGTCGTGCTATATTGTGAGTGTAATGCATGAAGGGTGATGTCGTGCCGTGTTATGAGAGTTAATGCACGAAGGATGATGCCGTGTCGTTTCTATAAATTTTATGGTGAGGATGAGAGTAAAAGCACAAAGGGAGATGTCGTGCACTTTTCCTTCACAATGTTCATTGATTCTTATTGGTTCGTAGTATATTTACTATTCAAGTTATCTTTATGTTGTAATTCTCTATCTCGTATTTCCCCTCAACATTTTCCCCTCCAAATATTACCTATTTAGTTCTTTACTGTTATTTGTATATACACTGTTAAACTGTACATGCTTGATTGTAGGTGTCTCGTCTTAGCCTCGTCACTACTTCGTCGATGTTAGGCTCGAGACTTACCAGTACATGGGGTCGGTTGTACCGATACTGCACTCTGCACTTTCTATGCAGATTTTGGTACCGGCTCGGGTTGATCAAGAGCTTAGCTGTTGGACCCGCTTCCCAGAGACTCAAGGTAGATCTGTCGATGTTCACAGACCTTACAGTCCCCTTCTATCTTTGATGTGTTGATACCCAATTTTTCCCTCATATTTTTAAAACATATATATATATATATATATACTTTCAAAATAGTGCACATGCATCATCATTTGATTTACAAGCATGAACAAGCATTTTTCATAGTTTTCTATAATTTTTGAAGGCTTTAAATCAATTTATTTTTGCACTTTTTATCATATAAATACCCATTAATTACCTTACAAATTATTTTTATGATGATTTTATCATCTAAACTCGTCATTTACACCCATATTAGATTTTAAATATTTTTAGTACATTTGTTATAGTTACATTTGCATTTTTAAACGCTAAAATTGCACAATTTCCAATAATAGCCCATATGTACTTATAATTATTTTTGTTATGCAAAAAATAACCTTTTATTTTTATAATGTTAAATAATTGTTTTTATTTATTTTTATGCACTACTGATATTTTGTTATTTATCTATTATTTTTTACAAATTATTTATTGGTTAAATTTGGGTATTTAAAATCCGGCCCCAATTTTAATTGATTTCGGACCTAATACTACTCAAAGCAACCCAATTCACCCAAGCCCAATACCTAAGACCATTACCCTTACCCACTTCATTAAAACCGACCTAGTCCGCTTAAATCTCGCCCAAAACCCTAACCTTCATTTCCCAAATCCGCCGCCCTTATTTCCCCTCCTCTGATGAACCCTAATTCTGCCGCCTCACTCAAATCCCCCTATATCTGGTTCCTAATGGGATTATTTCCTTATTCCCTTACTATTTTAGTGTTTCTTCCCTTATTTGGTGCTATGTTACGAAGTAACTTAGGCACTTGCCTAACATGGCAAGTACCCCGCTGTGATTCTGTCCAATTCTATGTTTGCCTCTTGAATCTGGACAACCTTGAGTCCAAACACATTATTTTCTTTCATATCTCACTGATTCGCACTAAACCCTAAAGGTTAGGGTTACAGATTCTCTTTGATTCGAACCTAAATTGGTTCAAACTCTAATTTTTAGCATTTTTTCGTCTATGTTCAGTTTATTACTTGTGAATCTGCTTATTTTTGTCGATTCCTTTCACTTACCTAAATTTAGGGTTTCAGACCCTTTTACTTAAACCATATCTGGTTCGATTTAGTATTCCTTTTTAATAAATAATCTCTTGTCTATGTTGATTATATGCCTTATGTGATTCTTTACCTTATTTTCTACTGATTTTGTGTATCTTCACCTATAATTTAGGGTTCCATTTGACTGATTTAAGTACTTTCCTTTAGTATTTAAATTAACTATTTTCTATGCTCTAATCTCGGCACTATTTAAAGCCCTCCCCACTACCCTTTGGAAAAGGAGATTGAGAGTTTGAAAACCTTTTCACTACTCTAAACAAAAGCTATGTACTCTTACTCTCATGAGCAATCTTATTCTGTGTTTTGATTCCTGGTCGGCTTAAAGCCAAGGCCAGAAATCTTCAAGGTTTTGCTTCCGTTTGATGATATTTGCTATACTGTTGGATTCCTTTCTTTCCTGTTTCATCTTAATTGGTGAGTTATTGAATCATGTTCCTTTTCATTATGACTATTTGCTCAATGTGTTACTGTTATTAGACCATGTTATCCTAAATGCTACTACTTGTAGTTAAGACATGTTGAACTTAGTTTGAATTGATTAATGAAATCTGCCTAACTCTGTGTTATTGAGGACCATCTTTTTTAGTTAAGTTTGTTATAAGCATGCTTTCATACCTTTCCCTAGAGACTGGTTAGCCATGTATAGATGTGTGCCTTAACAGATTTATAAGTAAGTTTGTTTAACCTGTTATAATATGGCATGTTTGATTCTGTTCTTACTTTATTATGATGCTTCTAATAGTTGTCTAAATCAGTTCATGACCTACTGCTAAATCAATGTGTTTTCATTTTGTGACTTAGTCTAACCTAAAATCTCTATTATCATTATGAATCTACTTATGAACTAGCCTTACTAGCATGTGACTGATTGTTAATTCCAAAACTGGATTAAGTATGCTTAGGTTTAAACTTGTTTGCTATTTTTACATGTTCTATATGTGATTATGTCCTTAAGTGAATTCCCTAATCCATTCTACTCTCTTTTATTCCTTTACTATCTGATCCTTCTGAATCCTAATTCTTAGCTGGCTGAAAGCCAAAGCTATTTAGGTTCTGTCCTCTAGCCTCCCTAGTGTGAGCACTGCTCAGGGTTCATGTGAGACCCTTGTGAACTCTAACACACTAGGATTTGGTCCGTAGTCTTCCTTGAACTATTTCTATCAATTTCTCTAGTGTGAGCACTGCCCTGGGTTCTTGAAGCCCTCGAGAACTCTGACACACTAGAGATTTGGATTCTGTATGCTTATCCTTGAAATATGGGTGAATCACTCACCACTGGTTATTATGTATTTATGAACATGGACTTTTGGAGCTACTGCGAGTTGAAGGCCTGTCCTGTTCAGGTGTATTTGGGCTTGCTGTAGGCTCCCTATAGTTTTACTTATTTTGTAATTCATTCATTAAATTCTGGTTTGTAATAATTATTTGTAATAACAATTCTGGGGTATTAGAAAAATGGGAAAGGGTTCTTATTTTATATTTTCTATAAAGTGGGGTAGAAATCCCGCCTATAGGGTTAATACTATGTTGTTGAATGTTAGACGTTAGAACTCATGCCTGTAGGTGTCTTGTTGTTTTTAGACATTATGTGCTAGCAACCATGTCCATAGGCTCAATGTTTGGTTCAATTATATTCTGTTACAGACCATGCCTATAGAAATGATATGATCCAATATGTGTATGAATTCCTGCTTGCATACTGTTTCGTTCAGATTATAGAAATCATGTCTATAGGATTTAAAACTGTTCAGATTGTAGAAAATCATGTCCATAGGATTTAAAACTGTCCAGATTATAATCATGCCTATAGGATCTAAAACTTGATCAAGTTATAGAATGCCCGCCTGAATCTATTTAACTGTTATTTATGCATCTTTACTGTGTTGTTATCCTCGGTAGAAAACATGCCTATAGGATTAAAACAAATAATTTCGGGCTTGTTTCTATGACTAGTCATTGTTTACTATCGCATAAAATCACCTAGATACCATGTTGGTAGGCTTAATCGTATTATGCTAAAATCAGTAGGAAAACTCTGTAGGATTTCATAATCGCATTAAGAAACTGGTTTTTCATAACATAGATATCCTGCCTATAGGATCTTGCAATTAATAAAGCATGTTAATGCTTATCAGTTTGCGTGCATTTGCTGTTTAGATGCGGAGGCCAATTTGAGCCCATACATGTTTCTATTTGAAAGTCCTAACTATTTTTTATGTCGCCTAGTTTTCTCCTTTTGAGAAACCTATGTTAAGGTCTAAAACCATCCTAAAATAGAGATCTAAATGCCTCCTGGACCATAGGTATGGGACGGGTAGTGCACGCATAGGGTACGACTAAGAATTGATTAGAGTGCTTCAGGTAAATAACTTAAAGATAGTAATTGGGTAGCGGGAGATGATAGTATGCGCCCGCTGAATAATATGACTAACACCCCGTCTTGAGGGAGTTACGAAGTATTATTTATGTTGCACGAGGTGGTCCTTTAGGCTAAAAAACTTAGGACCCTCCCCCCTCCCCCCATTTCTTTTTTAAATAAACCGTTTATTTGATTTGTCCAAATTGCTTCCTTTTCCTTAGACTAATTCATATGATTTGAGTTCGGTCGGGACACACCGTTGTGGACCTCGAGGAGTGCCTAAGACCTTCTCCTTGAGGTAATTTGAGCCCTTAGCCGATCTTTGGTGACGCAAGCTAGTAAACCCGAGTCATCTGCAAATAGGTGCCCTAACGCACCTTAATCCGTTAGGTGGCGACTCTCTCTTTTAATAACCCTTCCTCTTAAAAGAGTTGTCAATGTCTAAACCTGATTTTTCGAGAAAAAGGGGCACGACATGATGTTTTACTGTTTCTTTCATTCAAACAGTTGCTCTTCTTTCAGACTTCTACTAGTAGTAAATTCTAGATTTCTCAAGACTTTTGACACCAGATCCGGGTAGTGATAAATGATGAAGTTGTTATGATATTCTGCACTCTTTATAGTTTATTTGCTATTAATTACTAAATTTTATTAGAATTGATTTAAAACATCAGCTTGCCTAGCAAGTGGGATGTTAGGCGCCATCACGGTCCCGACGGTGGGGATTTTGGGTCGTGACAAGTTGGTATCAGAGCACTAGTTTGCCTAGGTCTCACAATTCGCGAGCGAGCTTAGTAGAGTCTGGGGGATCCGTATAGAGACGTTTGTACTTATTTCCCAGAGGCTATGAAGTTTATGAACAATTTCACTACTAATCTTCTCTGTCGTGCGGTTTTGTTTTGTCAATACTAATTAGACTCTTCTACTCTTAATCTCTCGCAGATGGGGAGAATATGTACCGCTTCTTCAGCTGAGCAGCATCTAGATACTCCAGTTGCAGCTCCTATGAGGGGCAGAGGTCGAGGCCGAGGTCGTGCCAGAGGTCGAGGACGAGGCCGTGCCAGAGGCCGAGGTAGGGGAAGGGCTCAGCCCAGAGACCCAGCAGCAGCCGCAGGAGTCGAGCCTCAAGTAGAGTTTGAGGATGAGGCTCCAACCCGTACTATTCTTGCCGGACCAGCTCAGGTTCCGGAGGGGTTCATTACCACCCTAGTGCTTCAGGATGCTTTGGTCCGTTTGGTGGGCCTTATGGAGAGTGTGGCCTAAACTGCCGCATTTCCCATGGCACTAGCTGTCTCTCATGCTGGAGGAGGAGCACAAACTCATGCTACTCACACTCGGGAGCAGATGGCTCCCTAATCTCAAACTCCAGTAGCTCAAGCAGTCAGAGTAGTTCAGCAGGTTGTTGAAGCACAGGCCGGTGAGGGGCCAGCTATGTCTTCTGAGTCTTTGTGGAGATTGGACAAGTTCACCATGTTCTTTCCAGTTCACTTCAGTGGTGCATCTTCAGAGGACACCCAAGTGTATCAGAGGGGTCAATTTTACTGCATTTTAGATAACTGGTTCCGCCAAGAAATGGTGGAGAGATTATTTATTGACGAGATCAGTGGAGTCTCTTGCTCTTACTTGGTACCAGTTCGCTGAGCTCCTTCTGGAGAAGTTTCTCCCTATCACATTGAGAGAGGAGCATATCACCGTCATTTTTAGTGTCTTCAGGAGGGCAGTATGACTGTTAGTTAGTGTGAGACTCGTTTTGTGGATTTGGCCCGTCATGCTCTTCTTCTCCTTCCTACCGAGAGAGGGAGAGGGAGAGGAGGTTTATTGAGGGACTCACTGTCATGATCCAAACCTGGGGAGGCGTGGCTGGCACCCGGTGCCGTACTGGCCCGAGCGAACCCCTCTGTAACTCATTTATTTTCTTTGTAACTATCATGGGCCCCATCTTTCTTAAAACACGAATACATATGGGACATCAAGGCCTCTGACATACTGCATAAAATGAACCTTTGTCTACAAAGCCTCTATGATTATTTGATATCAAATGGGACAGGATACCGGCCTACCCATAAGTGTGTAGAAAAATTACGAAATGATGACTCATAGACTCGGCTGCACTCTGAATGAGGTGGAGTCATACCGATCCTTTGTTTAATTCCAATCTTGTATACTATGAGAGCTCATCAAACTGATTATCTATACCTGCAGGCACGAATGCAGCGTCCCCAACAAAAGGACGTTAGTACGAATAATGTATTGAGTATGTAAGGTAATATACTGAAAGCTTATCTAAACTGATAATATAACAACTGAAAACAACTGGAAGTCAAAGATAATCCAAAGATATTCTTAAATGTTTATACTAACTCAATTCTCTAAATATAATAAGTAAAATATTGCCCGGACCTATAAGGCTCGATATATATATATATATATATATATATATATATATATATAAAACTGCTATTCCGTAATAGGCTCTCTCATAGGCTCTCGGCCATACTAGGCTTTGTATCTCGACCAACTGGTCTCGCTCATAGGCGCTCGGCCACAGTAGGCTCGGTATATAACTTACCATCTAATCAGAGGTTGCCCAATAGGGGCCTGCCTATCGATTATAGCTCGATGGTAATAAAAATACTGTAATACTGTATATATAAACGCTCTGCTCTTTTGTCTGGAAAAAGAAAATACTCAAATGAATATGCAGTCCCAATAACGAGAATATTGTAACTTACAAAACTAGAAAAATATACGTAAATTCTGGGATATGAATAACATAGACATCCTTGACTTTTAAGAGTAAAACCACTTATGGAATAGCATTACGTTTACGTATTGTTACGTGGGTCATGCCAAAAGAAAGAAGGGATAACCCTAACATACCTGAATCACAAAAAACCAAGTTACTCTTATTTTGGAGTACTTGACATAGCCCAGACCTAGCACCCACCATGTCGTTCTGAATAGTTCTGCCACTAAAAAATCTATACCTAGTATGTCATACTCTCAATTCCATAACGTAAACCTATTACATGATACTTCAGTAATCTTCCTTCATTTAGATAGTCCTAAACTTGTGTTATGATGCTCGAGGAAACCCAATTTCCATTAAATCATCATTGTTCCAATGAATCCTCTTGCCGTTTCATAGATGCGATAAAATAAACCTCAACTCCCCGTCATTTGAGTACATCAAGAAACCAGGTGAAGAAAATATAATGTTATATCCTATCCCAAGCAAAACCATTTGTGTGATTGTTTGATTAAGATACACCACAACAACTTCAAGTGGTCCAATAATTTAATCAAACTACTCCATCTCATTAGGTTCCATACATTATGTTACTACTAAAAGAAGCCAAATCAAGGTCTTTATCCAAAGACACTTTCACGTGTAAGCAAGCCTTGATGTGTCTTATGACTCATCATTCATATGGGTGCCACCCCATGCCCTTAATCATTATCCAATATAAATCCTTAATTAATTGTTACCTACTAAAATTAAAAATTACCCGATTATCCTCATAACTAAAAATTATCTCAAATTACTTAAAATACTACCAACTTTTAACACACTTTATATATACCCTACTATCGTGGTCATGTGTTACTATATAACATAAATACATACATTATTATTTTATTAAAACATTCATGTAAAAATGCATATATTTTCTCAACTTATAGTTTTCCTAATCTCATATAAAGAGTAAAAATTTTCGTATGCCTAATTCTTAAAATGGTAGAAAGATAACCTTCTTCTCTCGTGAGAAAATAATTTATATCTTTACAATAAAGAAAATCTCGTAACCTTTCTCATATTATGTGTATAATTCATCATATCCGAAAATAATAATAATGGTAACTATCCAAATTTATACTTATAAAACATTTACTAAAATACTTCACTTAAAAGAAAATACCACACTTAACATAATATCTAACTCTATCAAGGTTTTAAACTTGCAGGGTCTCATAATAATAATGTCTTAAACCTTCTAGAACCTCATAATAGATATAATCCATTCGAACTCATGTGGATTTACTACGGCACATCCTAATGCTAAGGTACGGGATGTAACACTCGCTCACCCTATTTGATTATAGATGGCTAAGAAGACTGGGAGTAAGATTTCTTTTCAGGAGGTGGCCAATGTCGCCAGGCGAGTCGAGGTGGTTCTTGCTCAGGGAGGTCAGGGGTCGGAAAATAGACCTCGTCATTTTGGTGGGTTCAGCGGTGCCTCATCTTGAGGCATGGGTACTATTAGTAGAGGCAATCCTCCTCGGCTATCTAATTCAGCACTCCAAGCATCCCACGATGCGTCAGGTGGTTGTGGTCCTCATATGCCTTATTCTGATAAGTTAGACAATAGTGCACCACCAGCTCCTACCAGTGCACCCTCCGCTTTAGAGTTTTCAGGGTGGTTACTCAGGTCGAAAGGGTCAGTTTCACAGCCAGCTGTCACTGCAGCTGAGGTCTTGTTATGCTTTTGGTGACCCGAGGCACAATGCTAGATTTTTCCCTCGTGCATCGAGTAGTTCTTAGCATCAGGGTTCTCGTGCAATGGTCCTGGCACCGAGTGCTGAATTGCCCACTCATCCAGCTAGAGGTATGGGTCAGGCAGCCAGAGGTGGTGGTCCGACCATTAGAGGTGGAGGTCAGGCCGTTAGAGGTGGAGGCCAACCAGCCAGGGGCTGTCCTAGAGATGTAGTTCACAGTGGTAGGGCCCATCCCCGATGCTATGTTTTTGCAGCCAGGCCTTAGGTTGAGTCATCTGACGCTATTATTACAGGTATTGTTTCAGTTTGTAGTAGAGATGCTTCAGTTCTGTTTGATTCGGGGTCTACTTACTCCTATGTGTCATCTTATTTTGCTTCATATTTAGTTGTGCCGCGTGATTCTTTGAGTGCCTATGTATATATGTCCACAACTGTGGGGGATTCTATTATTGTAGATCATGTTTATTGTTCGTGTGTGGTCACTATTGGGAGTGTTGAGACTAGTGTAGATCTTCTACTTCTCGATATGGTTGTTTTTTATATCATACTGGTATGGTTGATTGTCACCTTATCACGCTATATTAAACTGTCATGCCAAGACGGTGCCTGGATTAGAGTGGAGAGGGACTTCTGGACATTCTACTAGCAGGGTTATCTCTTATATGAAGGCTCAGCGCATGGTCCAGAAGGGGTGTCTGGCTTATTTTGCTTACGTTCATAATTCTGGTGTAGAGGTTCCTTCCATGGATTCCATGCCAGTTGTTCGTGAGTTTCTAGAGGTACTTCCTGTAGACCTACCGGGGATGCCACCCGATAGGGATATTGATTTGGCTCCGGGCACTCAGCCCATTTCTATTCCGCAAATGTATGGCCCCGCTAGAGTTGAAATATTTGAAGGAACAGTTGTAGAATTTGCTTGATAAGGGATTCATTAGACCTAGTGTCTCACCCTAGGGTGCACCTATGTTGTTTGTGAAGAAGAAAGATGTATCAATAATGATGTGCATAGATTATCGGTAGTTGAAAAAAGTCACCATCAAGAACAAGTATATATTTCCATGGATTGATGACTTATTTGATCAGCTTCAGGGTGCCAAGCTGTTTAAGAAGAATGATTTTAGATCTGGCTACCATCACTTGAGGATTAGGGCATCTGATGTCCCTAAGACAGCTTTTTAGACTCGGTACGGGCATTATGAGTTTCTAGTGATGTCATTTGGGTTGACAAATGCCCCCACAACATTCATGGATTTGATGAACCGAGTGTTCAATACTTATTTGGAATCCTTTGTGATTGTGCTTATTGACGTATCTTGAATTACTCCCCCAGTCGAGAGGTGCATGAGCACCATCTTAGAGTTGTGCTTCAGACTCTAAGAGACAGCCAATCATATGGGCTCGATGCAGTATTGATGAAGGAGGACAGGGTGATTGCATATGCATGCAGTTGAAGGTTCATGAGAAGAATTACTATGTCCATGATTTAGAGTTAGCATCAATTGTTCACGCGCTGAAGATTTGGAGGCACTATCTTTATGGCGTGTCGTGTAAGGTTTTCACGATCATCCGAGCCTTCAGTAGTTATTCAAGCAAAAAGATCTCAATTTGAGGCAGAGGAGGTAGTTGGAGCTATTGAAGACTATGATATCACCATATTGTACAACCCAGGAAGGCCAATATGGTGGCCGGCGCATTGAGTATGAAGGTAGCGAGTATGGACAGTGTGCGTTCATTCCAGTCGGTGAGAGGCCGCTAGCATCAGATGTTCAGACTCTTGCCAACGAGTTTGTGAGCTTGGATATTTCAGAGCCCAGCCATTCTAGCTTACATAGTCGCTTGGTCATCTTTATTTGAGCGTATCAGAGATCGGCAGTATGACGATCCTCACATGTTGGCCTTTGGGGACACAGTGCGACACGATGGTGCCAAGAAGGTTACTATTGGAGATGATGGTGTCTTGAGGATGCAGGGTCGTGTTTGTGTGCCTAATGTGGATGGACTTCGTGAGTTGATTCTTGAGCATGCCCACTGTTCCCCTTATTTTATTCATCTGGGCACCGCAATGATGTATCAAGACTTGTGGCAGCATTATCATTAGAGGAGGATGAAGAAGGATAGTTGCCTATGTAGCTCGGTGTCTAAATTGTCAACAATTCAAGTATGAGCATAAGAGACCTGGTGGTTTGCTTCAGAAGATAGAGATTCCTAAGTGGAAGTGGGAGCATATAACTATGGATTTCGTTGTTGGACTCCCATTGACTCAGAGGAAGTTTGATGTCGTTTAGTTTATCGTGGACAGACTGACTAAGTCAGCGCATTTCATTTTTATGGCAATTACCTATTCTTCGTGCGGTTGGCAGAGATTTACATGCGCGAGATTGCCTGTCTTCACGGAGTGCCCGTGTTTGTCACGGAGTGCCCGTGTTTGTCCTTTTTCGATCGAGGTACGTAGTTCACCTCGCACTTCTGGAGGGCAGTACCAATGTTTCATCCTCATACCAATGGACAGTCCGAGCACACTATTCAGATCTTGGAGGATATGCTTCACGCATATGTTATAGACTTCGGAGGATCATGGGATCAGTTCTTCCCCCTTGCAAATTTCGCCTACAACAATAGTTACCAATCGAGCATTCAGATGGCTCCCTATGAGGCATTATATGGTAGGTGGTGTCGGTCGTCAATTGGGTGGTTTGAGCCGGGAGAGGCTTGACTTTTGGGTATAGATCTAGTATAGAATGCCTTGGATAAGGTCAAGATTACTCAGGATCGACTTTGCACAGCTCAATCCAGGCAGAAGAGTTATACGGGCCATAGAGTTCTGGATGTTGCATTCATGGTTGGTGGGAGAGTGTTGCTCCAGGTATCACCCATGAAGGCTGTCATGAGGTTTGGAAAGAAGGGAAATATGAGCCCTAGGTATATCGGACCTTTTGCAATTCTCGAGAGAGTGGGAGAGGTAGCCTACAAGCTTGTGTTGCCTCCTGGGTTATCAGCAGTTCATTCGGTATTCCATGTGTCAGTGCTCCGGAAGTATCACGATGATATGTCCCATGTGTTAGATTTCAATTCTTTCTATTCGGACAAAGGTTGGACTTATGAGGAGGAGTCGGTGGCTATTCTACACTGGTAGGTTCGTTAGTTAAGATCGAAGAGTTATCCTTCAGTCCAAGTGTAGTGGAAAGGCCAGCCCGTCGAGGCAGCAACTTGGGAGTCCGAGTCGGACATGTGGAGTTGATATCCCCACCTATTCACCAGTTCAAGTACATTTCTATGTCCGTTCGAGGACGAACGATTGTTTTAGAGGTGGAGAATGTGATGACCCGACAGGTCATCTCGTATTTTGAAACCTAATTTTGTGATCTGAAGCCTTAAAAATAATGTTTTAGCCTTTCTCGATTTGCATGCACAAGGCATCTTTTTGGGAAAAAGCTTTTCTGTTAAAAATTGATAAAAATAAGAAATTTTGCCTAAAAACTCCATTTGAGTTGACTTCCATCAACATTTTGGGTAAACCGACTCAGATTTTTGTTTGATGGTCCTGGTGGGTCCATATCGTCATTTGGAACTTGGGCGTATGTCCAGAATCAAAACTGGAAATCCCTAGCCTGAGAAGTCGGACTTTGTCGAAATAGTAATCGGGGATGAAATAGTAATCGGGGTTTGGCCCGAATTTCGGGTTTGGACCAAGTGGTCCCCGTGTTGACTTTTGTTGATTTTTTTCAAAAATGGCCTAAATTGAATTCTTTACAATCTTAGGTAGTTCCTACGGCTTTAGTTGAATTTTTTTGTTGGTAATTTGCTAGATTCTATTTGTTCGAAGGCTTGTTTGAAGAGAAAAGTTGTGATTGACCTTTGAGTTGGCCATTGGAGCGAGGTAAGTGTCATGGTTAACCTTGGCTTGAGGGATTAGGACTTAATTGTCTATTTGCCATGTGTTTAGATGTCGGGTACCACATGTAGATGAGGTGACGAGTGCCTATGCGTTGTTGTCGGGTTATAGCATGCAGGTGGGTCTTATTCTGTAATCGTTGCTTTCCTTGATCATATTATTCATGCTTAGACTAGTTAATTGTGATGTAAATCATTATTATCAGGTTTATGGATTTTGGTATTGATTGATGTTGAATCAAGTTGAGGTTGGTGTCGCACCCTCCTTTTCCTATCATTTCGGATCAGTCAGGGATTTTGACGTTATTGGGACAACTCATTTCCTTTTGGGAAAACGGATTTGAAGGACTTGAAGAGTCGCCACCTAACGAATTAAGGTGTGTTACGACACCTATTAATGGTTACAATAACATTAATTGAATAACCAGAGATTGGGTAAGGGCTTGAAATTACTCCAAGGGGAAGGTGTTAGGCACCCCTCAAAATCCACAATTGTGGTTCCCAACCTAACAAACTTTGTGAATTTTAGCAAGTAGCAAATAAGCAGTCAAGTATACAAATGGCAACAAGTAATGGTTGTGAAGAGATACGCAGTCTAAGCACACATATGTAGAGAATAGGGGAGTCCTAAGTTGTTAATCCTATAGGATCACATCAATGCAATGCCCGAAAATCACTCCTCAGTGAGGGGCTACACGTGGCATTAGAGCACCGGTCATCATAGCCATATCTACCCTTTACCCCACCCTTAGTGGTTATTAAGCGAGTTTATTTAGCAATCTCTATGCATGCTGTTACCTGTCCCTTATTAATGGTCCTGGAGGAATTTAGGACCTCTAAGTATAGGTAGTTCTAGACAGACCCCTAAGGTTTTAAAGGATAAAATTCTAAGTGACAGGAAAGAACAAGCAGATAAATGCAGGAACGCAGACATGAGGCCCAGATTTACCTCCACAAATAATGTACATAATCAGCATGCCTCACACACAAACAAGAGGCAGTTTTATTAGACAGGATACTAAGACATGATATCCAAGTGAATGTAAATGCATAGAAATATGCAGCTTTATTTATAAACTCAATAGTAAGGACCTAATCAGTTCGCCTAATGATTTTAAAACACGTGTTTTTAAACAGTAAACACAACCAAGCAGTGTTCCAACTTTTAAAGAGATTGATTACCTAAAGCTTGCCTAGGCTTGGGATTGTGCATAATAATTATCAAAATTGTTAAAAAACAGTTCAGAAGTTGTTTTATCTAAAAGCATATTGTTCTAGGTGATACGATTATGCAGAGGTTGTTACTAGGTTTATTAAGAGAAAGACAATTAGATGTGACATCGTTTCTACCTTTTTTGTGAGTCAGTAGTTAAAGTAGGCGTGGTTAAGCAGATGTAAACGAAATCCTAGAGCACGATATATAATATGCACATATAAATACAGGATGGTTAAGACATAATTACAGGATACACAGGATTCCTAAAGACATGATTTCTAAAATGCACAAAGAGGTATAGGGTGATGGAGACATGATTTTGAATGCACATGAGTAAAATCTTTTATGTTAACGTTGTTTATTCTCCTAGGAGCAGGATTTCTAAGCCATAAACATAAAGCATGGATGAGATGCTAAAACAGTAGGCATGAAATCCTAGGAACATGGTATCTAGTGCATGCTTGGCATGCTTTTAATGAACATACTGGTCCTAAAACATGGATTCTAATGCAGATAGAAACAATGTAAAGTTTAAAACATGATTTCTACTCGATGATATCAACAGAACTATATGGCTACGCTCCCCATTTTACTAGCCATCCCAATATCTGTTTACAAATAATTATTACAGACTAGTAGCTGAATGAATTACATAACTAGATAGAAAAGAAGAAGTTAAACTGTTCGGAGGCGGAAGTAGGCCCATATATACCAGGTTTTCTTAACCTCAACCGTCAAAGTTTCATAGCCTTTCGCATGTCCGGGTGTGTCAGAGTTCCCTAAAGACCTCAAGGATCCCGGGGAGTGCTCACACCCAGATTTCATAAACAGAACTGAGTAAGTGCAGTGTGGAAGAGCCAGCCCCAGTGCATCAGAGTTCAGAGTGATCTCACAGGAATCCGAAGGCAGTCACACACTGGAGGGGCAGAACTTAAGGACCTAAGAGTAGAGTGAGAGTGCTCGACATGGTTTTGAAAATGCTTTGGTATAAAACAATATTGAAAAGATTCAGTTGAAGTTTATAAAAGTATGAAGTGGTTTAGCAGTAAAATAGTTTGAACAAGAGTAGAGTAATTAAACAAACAGTAAATCAACCACAGAACATAACAGGTTCAGCAACACCCAAAGTCCAGTCCTTCACACAGGTGTAAGGGGGGTGGGGACAAATACAACACCCAAGATGAGCACATAACAAGCATAAGCATAGAAGTCTCAAAGAATAACAGACAATGGGTTCCAGAATTACTAATTAAGCATACAATCAGAACAACTAATAGAAGACATGGTGGTATCGAACAGAATTAAGCATACAATCAGAACAACTTAAGGTAAGAATTGCACAATAGGTGCATACCAGAACTAGGCAACTCATAGACAAGCATTCAAAGACAGGGTGGAGTCACGTGGAGACAGATTACACAGGAAGCAAACATGTTCATAAATAGGCTGATCCTAAAATGGGGTTAGAACATAACTAGTATACTAAGAAAACAAGTTAAACACATGTTGAGAAGCAAACAATAGACAGAAACAGATTAGTAAAATGATAAACTAAAGTAGTAGAAGAAACACATTGATTTTGGAACTTGAATTTAAAATCAGAACATACCAGTAAGGAGAATAGACACAAAGTGAAGAACAAGAAAGTGCAATAGTTAGCCTTGGCTTGCAGCTGGCTAATTCAGTAATAATAACAAGTAAGAATAGTAAGCAGAAGAGTTTTTGAGTGTATGAGAGAGTTGTAAACTATTGTGAGTTCGTGTGTGTAGAAGAATGTCTAATGAGAGTAGAAAAGAGAAATATATATAGTAGTTTGAAAGGTAGGTAAAATAAGGTAAGAGTCAAACTGTTTAATAATTATAGAACTCGGAATCAATTAGAGTAAAATCAGTCCAAGTCGTCCCCTAATTAAGGGAATGAGCTCGAACGGTAGAAAGACAGGTAACCCATAAAGAAATCATATGTAACGGATAAGGAAAGGTTTCAAACAGTACAAAAATAGAACCAGTAATTAGGGCTATGTTCAGAAAGTCCTAATTATGGAAACAATATAAAGAATCAGTAAATAATATATTCAACCACATAATAAGGCAAGAAAAATAATTTAGAAACCAAAAATTAGTAAAGTACATCGTCATAGGAAACTAGTAAAGGTTATCAATCACAGGAAATCAGGGATTCAACTAAAAACTAGAACTAATTAGGGGAAATTACCACCAATTTCTGTCAATAGACAAAATAAACATAATATAGGAGGGAAGAGACAAATCATAAACCCTAATAAGCATAATAGGGTAGAAATCGCAGAGACTCATAACATCTTCATGAGAAAAGGCATACACACAAATCAAACGAACAAATCAGCATAGACAGACTCTGAACCCAGAACTAAGCCAAGAAATTAGGAGTTTTAACGCAGTTAATAAGTTTAAAGGGAAAACCTAAATAAATCGTTTAAACATAGTAACGATTACAGAATAACACTTAAAATCAGAGAAAACGTCATTTAAAAAAAGGGTCAAGAAGCCCTAGTTATGGAGATGAAGAGACGTTTTGAAAGGATCAGAAAGTTTCTCATGGAAAATAGTGAAATAACTCAAAATACTCTTAGATCTGTTACAAATATAACGAGTCAAGATATAAAAATAGGGTTTGAGAGAAGAACAACCCAGAGATAGAGAGATTCTGCCTTAGAAACCCTGGATCTAGCCGAAAAAATAGAAAGATCTTACTCAGACAGGGCATGGCGGCCTGAGAATGATAAGCACAGACCCAGGGGAGGGAAGTGGACAGCCACTGGTCCCTTGAGGACCCCGAGACAGCAAGAAACCGGGCATGGAAGGAGCCATAGAGGCTAGGGATGGTAGAGAACCACCATCATTGACGGTAGGCAAGCAACAACGAAGGGGAAATTAGGGTTAGGGCAGAGAGGATTTGAAGAGGAGAGTGAAGAGTGACGACGGAGTGTGAGAGGAGAAAATTAGGGGTTTGGGGGGGGGGGATCGTTTAGGTTAAATTAGGAAAGGGTTAATCTGGGTCGTTGATCAATATTGATCAACGGTCAGGATTTAGCAAGAGTTGGGTCGGGTAGGGGTAGGATTTTGGGCCTGGGTGCACGGGCTGGTTTAATTAAGGTATTTGGGCTGATTTTAATAGGTTGTAATGGAATTAAAATGGGCTATTTGTTAAATACCAATGTAACTTAATTAAAATAATTTTATAAAATAATTACTAATTAAAAAAATAAATTCTATGCATAGAAATAATTTAAAAATGATTATTTGGTATTTAAAATATAAAGGACTAATTTCTGGTAAGAAATTGTACAAAATCATATGCATGGGCTATAATTGCAAAGTTATTGCGATTATAGCCAAAAGGAGCCAATTTGGCTATTTATGAAATAATTTGGTCTTAATATGACCATAAATAATAAACTAAATCAAGAAATATTTTTGAAATCATTTGTGATGCAATTTTTTAATTATTTATTGGAAATAAAATACTGGACAAATTAATAAAATGTATAAAAATTATGGAAAAATACCAATTGTTACTAATGCATAGTTTTTGAAGGTATATATCCAATTTAAAAAAAAATATTTTGGAAAAAAAATTAGGTATCAACAGCTGCCCCTCTTTACCCATAAAGGATGGAAGAGTTGTTGGGTAAAGATATGATGAAAAATTTTGACCGAGCGAAACGGTTAGAGAGATTTTGGATGTACTCTGGTTTCTAAGCTGCCTACATATCCCTGGTTTTACAGGAATCAGGTCGTTTGTAGTTCCGGACTCACCGGCGAAGTATACCGGTGAAGTCATTTCAAGAACAGACGCAATATCTAGGGATGGGCGAATGAAGTGTTTATGGGAGAGGTTAGGTTTAATACAGTTGAGGAACTAGAGCGAGATCGCTCCTGCTGGGATAGCCGTTGCTCGCTGGGTTACCTGTAAATAAGAGTAATACAAGCGTATATTGTGCATAAATTTAAACATGATGCAAGTCCGTACTGGACTATGAAAGTTATCTTCAGACGGTTAGGGATGACGTCCTTAGACCATGATGTCCTAGTCCATGAACCTTTTGATGAGAGATTCGCAGGCCATTAATGATCTTCTCGGGCCATGAAGAGGGTGCCTCCGAACTATGACGCATTTGAATAATGATAATGCAAATTGAGAGAGATCCTTAGGCCATGACATGGTGTCTTCCGGCTATGAGGATGATGCCGTTAGACTATGACGCCTTTGGACCATTTGGCGATATTTCATCCCATGAGATGCAATAATATGATGTCAAACAAGACAAGGCTTAGTCTTGCGAATTGGGCAGGGGGCAGAGCTTAGCCCGAAAGAGAAGCGAAGTAAATAATGCTTGAGAGAGAGCGCTTAGTCTCAGTGAAGCAGTAAATTGGAGGCAGAATTTAGCCTCATTCAAGTATGGAGACAGAGCTTAGTCTCATGAAAATGAAGGCAGAGGTTAGCCTTATGTAGGGTGGAGGTAGATCTTAACCTCGTTCAGATAGGAAGGCAGCGATTAGCCTTATGAAGATGGAGATAGAGCTTAGTCTCATGTAGGGGAAGGAAAAGATTAGCCTTATGTTGGGTGGAGGTAGATCTTAACCTCATACAGATAGGAAGGCAGCGATTAGCCTTATGCAGATGGAGGCGGAGTTTAGTCTCCTGCAGGGGAAGGAAGAGATTAGCCTTATGCATGAGAATAAATAGCAAATGATAGTAGAATTTTTTTAGCTGGTAGCAGATTTCGACATTGTGATTGTCATGAGAATTGTGACTACGGAGCATGTTTGTTCTTTGTGCTGATTGCTAATTTCGGCAATTGCAACTGTTTTGAGAATTGTGATTTTGAAGCATGTTTATCCTTTGTTCCTGCATCCAAAGAAAAATCGTGAGTTATGTGGATGGGGAAGGTCGGTTCGTATCCCCACTGGCTTTGCTTGACTCGTTCTGGTTGGTATGATGATCTTGTTAAAGTTATCGGGGTAGCGTTTCTAAACAGAGCTATTTTTGAAAGCAAACATGCATGATTTTGCAAAGACATAGTATGAAACAATTTTAAGAATTTTAGATGAACCGACGACCGTGACACTGTTCAAGACATTGCAACATCTCATGCTACGGAATTTTGAGGGTCCTCCTAAAATTTCTGCCCCAGTTAGATGGGTTGACGTTTCTGACTGTTGCGCATGCTGCTGTCGGTTGAACTTGCTTCGGAATTTTGAGGGTCTTTCTCAAAATTCTGCCCTACTTTCCAATTGTGGGGGGAGGGGAATGAGATTTTTATTCAATTGTGACCGAAACCATAGGACTGCCTATGTATCCCCTTTTAAACGGGAATCAGGTCAGGCGTAGTTCAGTTTACATCATTTGCGAAGAGCATAAAGAATTACACATAGTAGCGCTTGACTGCATCGGAATTGATTGGTTTTGGCCAGACTTCTCCGTCCATTTATGCAATTATGAGACCTCCTCCCGTCAGTACTCGATGAACCATATACGGACCTTGCTAGTTGGGAGAGAATTTCCCTTTGGCCTCATCTTGATGTGGAAAGATCTTCTTTAACACCAGTTGCCCCGATATGAACTGTCTTGGCTTGACTCTTTTGTTGAAAGCTCTGGCCATTCTACTCTGATAAAGTTGTCCGTGACATATTGTATTAATCATTTTCCTGTCTATGAGCGCTAGCTGCTCATAACGACTTCTTATCCATTCTGCGTCGCTGAGCTTAGATTCTTGTATGATTCTTACGGAAGGAATTTTCACTTCAGCCGGAATAACAGCTTCTGTACCATAACCAAGCAAGTAAAGAGTTTCCCCTATTGATGTGCAGAGTGTGGTGCGGTATCCCATTAAGGCAAATGATAGCTTTTCGTGCCCATGTCTGTGTTTTTCTATCATCTTTCTCAATATCTTCTTGATATTCTTGTTGGCGGCTTCTACAACTCCATTCATCTGAGGTCTATAGGTTGTGGAATTCTTGTGTTTGATTTTGAAAGTATCGCACATGGCTTTCATCATATCACTGTTTAGATTGGAGCCGTTGACGGTGCTGATTGATTCTGGAACTCCAAACCGACAAATAATATGGTCGCGGACAAAGTCTGCCACGACTTTCTTAGTCACTACTTTGTAAGACGCTGCTTTGACCTATTTGGTGAAGTAATCAATAGCTACTAAGATGAACCTATGTCCATTTGAGGCTGTAGGCTCGATCGGTCCAATGACGTCCATTCCCCAGGCGACCAATTGCCAAGGCGAGCTTGTTGCATTGAGCTCATTTGAGGGTACCTTTATCATATCTACATGTACCTGACATCGGTAGACTTTCCGGACATACTGGATGCAGCCTGTTTCCATGGTCATCCAGAAGTAACCAGCTCTGAGTATCTTCTTGGCCAAGACAAAACCATTCATATATGGGCTGCAAGTCCCGACATGTATCTCTCCAAGTACTCTGGAGGCTTCCTTTGCATAGACACATCTCAATAATCCCAGATCGGGAGTTCTCCCGTACAGGGTTCCTCCGCTGTGAAAGAAACTGTTGGACAATCTCTGAAGCGTGCGTTTCTGAGTATGATTTGCAAGCTCTGGGTACTCTCCCTTTGAAAAATATTTCTTGATATCATGGAACCATGGTTGTTCGTCCGCTTCTTCTTCAATATGGGCACAATATACAAGCTGGACATGGATATTTACTGGAATAGGATCAATGAAGTTCTTATCTGGATGCTGTATCATGGATGATAGAGTGGCCAGTGCATCGGCAAACTCGTTCTGAAATTCTTTCTTTGTGAACCTTTTTCTCAATTCCTGCACATGTTGCAGATACGGCAATATCTTAGAATTGTTGGTCGACCATTCTCCTTGTACTTGGTGTATTAGCAGGTCTGAATCACCGAGTACTAGCAGCTCTTGAATATTCATGTCAATGGCCATGTTGAGCCCTAGGATGCAGGTTTTATACTCTGCCATATTATTGGTGCAGAGTAATCTATGTTTAGTAGGTACCGGATAATGTTGGCCATTTTCCGACACCATGACTTCTCCAATACCGATCCCTTTGAAATTGGCTGCTCCATCGAAGAACATTCTCCAGCCGTCATAGGATTCAACAATGTCTTCTCCTATGAATAATACTTCTTCATCGGGAAAATATATTTTCAGAGGTTCGTATTCTCCTCCCACAGGGTTCTCGGCAAGATGATCTGACAATGCTTGTCCCTTGACTGCTTTCTGAGTCATATACACGATGTCGAATTCACTTAGCAGGATTTTCCACTTGGCCAGCTTGCCAGTGGACATGGGCTTCTGAAAGATGTACTTCAAGGGATTCATCCTTGATGTCAGATATGTCGTGTAGGCACAAAAGTAGTGCCTCAACTTCTGGGCTACCCAAGTTAGAGCACAAAAGGTATGCTCCAGTAGAGAATATCGTGCCTCGTATGGAGTGAACATCTTACTCAGATAATAGGTAGCATGTTCCTTTCTTCATGTCTCATCGTGTTGCCCCAGAATGCACCCGAAAGCTCCATCTAATACTGCAAGGTAGAGTAGGAAGGGTCTACCTGGATTTGGCTGGACCAAAACTGATGGTGTTGACAAGTATTCCTTGATTCTGTCGAAAGATTTTTGACAATCCTCGGTCCATTTAGTTGCAGCATCCTTCTTTAATGTCTTGAAGATCGGTTCACATATGACTGTGGACTGGGATATGAACTGGCTGATGTAGTTAAGGTGCCCCAGGAAACTCATCACATATTTCTTGTTCTTTGGCGGTGGTAATTATTGGATGGCTTTTACTTTTGACGGATCCAGTTCTATTCCTCGGTGGCTGACAATAAACCCAAGCAATTTTCCGGCAGGAACCCCGAATGCACACTTTGCGGGATTTAATTTCAGGTTGTATTTCTGCAACCTTTTGAAAAACCTCCACAGACCTGCTATATGGTTGGTGGCTTTCTTGGACACTATAATGACGTCGTCCACATATACCTCGATTTCTTTATGTATCATGTCATGGAAGATAGTGGTCATTCTCATTTAAGTGGCCCCAACATTCTTTAAGCCGAATGGCATCATCTTATAATAATAGACTCCCCATGGCGTGATGAAAGACGTTTTCTCAGCATCTTCTTCGTCCATCCAAATCTGATGGTATCCGACAAAACAATCCACGAACGACTGAACTTCATGCTTTGCACAATTGTCAATCAGGATGTGTATGTTCGGAAGGGGAAAATCATCCTTTGGACTGCCCCGGTTGAGATCCCGATAGTCGACACAGACCCTAACTTTTCCGTCTTTCTTGGGAACTGGCACGATGTTAGCTAACCATGTTGGATATTCAACTACCCTGAGGACGTTGGCGTTGATTTACTTGGTAACTTCTTCTTTGATTTTCAGACTCATATTAGGCTTGAACTTTCTGAGCTTCTGTTTTACCGGCGGGCACATTGGATTGGTCGGCAACTTGTGGGCCACAATGGATTTACTTGGACCAGTCATGTCGTCGTCCGACCATGCAAATATGTCTTCATACTCTTTCAATAACTGGGTGTATTCCTCTTTCTCTGATGGCGATAAATGGATGTTGATGCGAGTTTTTTTGACAGTTTCTCAATCTTCGAGGTTGACTACCTTAGTTTCGTCAAGATTGTACTTAGGTTTGTTCTCGAAATCCTCAACTTCTCTGACAATTTCATCGGGTATGACATCCTCTTCTTCTGAATCGCTGTCCTTTTGTTGCGTTGTCTCATTGCATGTCACAGTCATCGGTTCATCAGGACAGGAAATAGTAATGCTTTGGGGAGGAGAATTAAAGAAAGAAAACAAAACCAAAACACAAGGTAGCCAAGTCAGTGAGGATCATGAGAAAATATTGCAGTATTTAAGCACACATTGCAGGGATGTAAAAGCGTGTCCTAATTTGGGGAGCCTCGTTGTGCCCGAGGTAGGCCTAGTGACAAGTTGATTTGGAGAATTTAGATGCCAATAAATGTCTTATTTCATCAATGTAAAAGTAGATAAATCTAAAAACGACACTGAATAATATAATTTACTAATGGTACTTGGCCTTCTTACATTTGAAAAAGCAGGTAAATCTAATCACATTGGTCCCAGAAGAACCTTCCCCAGGCTTGATCTTCTTGTCTCCGTCGATCAGGTTCCCTAGGTCGTGCATACCCAACAGCAGGTATACTCTTTCTAGATGCCCTCCTTCGCTTCTCTCAGCATTCTGGCAGTCGGCGACTCTTTTCCTTGTCTTCGCCTCTAGTTCCATTAGACCTTGCTCCAAATATTCCAACCTTTCATTGGATTTGATAGCCCTTTCCTTCCACTCATTGAATATTGTTCGGTTGGATTTCCAATACAGAGGGTAAGTTTTCGAGGACCCTCTTGACATGGTCTTTGTCACTTGGCGAAAGGTCTTCCCACCAATACAGCAACAATGGTGGTATTCTTTGGGCCATGCCGAACCTGGGGACTTCGTGCCTCATTTTCTGCAAAATAAACAAGGTTAGACCCTTTCCCCTTCCGGATTCAACTACTTATACATTAGTAATTAGCATATTGCCATTTATTTCTCCAAATTAATGCGCAGATCGTGATCGCGGCCGTTGGGATTATAAGAACCCCGGTGGACTTTTGGATAAGGCTGTCTTAAAGGGTTTTCATGCGGACAACATATTAAACCGGCTAGGTTTGACCATGATACATGTACAGTTATAATCAGAGTAGGGTTTCTATGGTGTTTTAGACTGGTACCCTCAAGCGAACAACTTGGGGGGGGAAAGGCACGGAACCTTCGACTGTACCGATGATCGACTAGTTTTACCGCAAATAAGCCTTTCCGAATTTAGGGAGTGATATAAAATGGAAGAGCACAACCACTCATCGAGCGTTGCTATAGGATTTGTATAGGCACGAGTGGAATGTAATGTTGAGCATGATTATGCAACAATAAAAAAAACAATAAAAGCATGTCGTAATGTATTTGCACGTTATGAAAGCGGTAAATACAACGATTATGATTAAAAAGCAGTTACAAAGGAAAACTAAAAGAAACATGTCAGTTTCATTTAAAAGAACAAATACTTGGGAAAGTAAACAATTAATTGCACATAAAGGGAAAGGGAAAGGGAAAGGGAAAGGGAAAGGGAAAGGGAAATGGAAAGGGGTGCAGGTTTTAGCAAAATAAAGACAAATTCACAAAGCAGTTTGAAATGGTAAAAGCTTAGAAATCCCCAGCAGAGTCGCCATGCTGTCGCGGCCCCCTTCTTCCTCTCCTTTCGGATCAGTCAGGGATTTTGACGTTATTGGGACAACTTATTTCCTTTTGGGAAAAGGGATGTGAAGGACTTGAAGAGTCACCACCTAACGAATTAAGGTGTGTTAGGACACCTATTAAGGGTTATAATAACACTAATTGAATAACCAGAGATTGGGTAAGGGCTTGAAATTACTCCAAGGGGAAGGTGTTAGGCACCCGTCAAAGTCCACAACTGTGGTTCCCGGCCAAACAAACTTTGTGCAGTTTACCAAGTAGCAAATAAGCAGTCAAGTATACACATGGCAACAAGTAATGGTTGTGAAGAGATTCGCAGTCTAAGCACACATATGTAGGGAATTAGGGAGTCCTAAGTTGTTAATCTTATAGGATCACATCAATGCAATGCCCGGTAATCACTCCTCAGTGAGGGGCTACACGTAGCATTAGCGCACCGGTCATCATATCCATATCTACCCTTTACCCCACCCCTTAGCGGTTATTAAGCGAGTTTATTTAGCGATCTCTATGCATGATGCTACCCGTCCCTTCTTAATGCTCCTGGAGAAATTTAGGACCTCTAAGTATAGGTATTTCTAGACAAACCCCTAAGGTTTTAAAAGGATAAAATTCTAAGCGACAGGCAAGAACAAATAGGACTAATCAGATAAATGCAAGAACGCAGTTATGTGACCCAGATTTACACCTCAAACACAAACAAGAGGCAATTTTATTTGACAGGATCCTAAGACAAGATATCCAAGTGAATTTCAATGCACAAAAATATGTAGCTTTATTTATAAACTCAATAGCAAGGACCTAATCAGTTCGCCTACTAATTTTAAAACTTCTGTCTTTAAACAGTAAACACAACCAAGAAGTGTTCCAGCTTTTTAAAGAGATTGATTACCTAAGGCTTGCCTAGGCGTGGGATTGTCCATAATAATTACCATAATTGTTAAAAAATAGTTCAGAAGTTGTTTTTACCTAAAAGCACGATGTTCTAGGTGATACGATTATGCAGAGATTGTTACTAGTTTTATTAAGAGCAAGACAATTAGATGTGACACTGTTTCTACCTTTCTCGTGAGTCAGTAGTTAAACTAGGCGTGGTTAAGCAGATGTAAATAAAATCCTAGAGCAGGATATCTAATATGCACATATAAATGCAAGATGGTTAAGACATAATTTCAGGATACACAGAATTCCTAAAGGCATGATTTCTAAAATGCACAAAGAGTTACAGGGTGATGGAGACATGATTTTGAATGCACAGGAGTAACAAATTTTATGTTAACATTTTTATTGTCCTAGGAGCAGGATTTCTAAGCGATAAACATAAAGCATGGATGATATTCTGAAACAGTAGACATGAAATCCTTGGAACATGGTATCTAGTACATGCTTGGCATGGTTTGAATGAACATGATGGTCCTAAAACATGGATTCTAATGCACATAGAAACAATGTAAATCTTAAAAGATGATTTCTAACCAGGTGTTTATAACCTCAACTGTCAAAGTTTCATGGCTTTTCGCATGTCCAGGTGTGTCAGAGTTCCCTAAGGACCTCAAGGATCCCGTGCAGTGTTCACACCCAGATTTCGTAGACATAACTGAGTAAGTGCAGTATGGAAGAGCCAGCCCTATTGCATCAGAGTTCAGAGGGATCTCACAGGAATTCCAAGGTAGTCACACACTAGAGGGGCAAACTTAAGGACCTAAGAGTAGAGTGAAAGTGCTCGACATGGTTTTGAAAATGCTTTGGTATAAAACAGTATTGCAAATATTCAGTTGAAGTTTATAAAAGTATGAAGTGGTTTAGCGGTAAAATAGTTTGAACAAGAGTAGAGTAATTAAACAAACAGTAAATCAACCACAAAACATAACAAGTTCAGCAACACTCAAACAACAGCCCTTCACATAGGGGTAAGGGGGTTTAGGACAGATACAGCACCCAAGGTGAGCACATAACAAGCATAAGGATAGAAGTCTCAAAGAATAGCAGACAATGAGTTCAAGAATTGCTAATTTGGGACATGGTTTCATAGAATCAGAAGTGCTTAGGGACTTGTGGGAGTGGGGAAAACTAATGATGTCAACATAGTATAGGTGTATGGATTTCAGAACAAATAACAGAAGACATGGTGGTATCAAACAAAATTGAGCATATAATTAGAATACCTTAAGGTAACAATTGCACAATAGGTGCATACCAGAACTAGGCAACTCATAGCCAAGCATTCAAATACAGGGTGAAGTCACATGGAGACAGATTACACAGGAAGCAAACATGTTCATAAATAGGATGATCTTAGAAAAGGGTTAGAACATAACTAGTATACTAAGTAAAACAAGTTAAACACATGTTGAGAAGCAAACAATAGACAGAAAAAAATTAGTAAAATGATAAACTAAAGTAGTAGAAGAAACACATTGGTTTTGGAACTTGAATTTAAAATCAGAACATACCAGTAAGGACACAAAGTGAAGAACATGAAAGTTCAGTAGTTAGCCTTGGCTTGCAGGCGGCTAATTCAGTAACAATAGCAAGTAACAAAAGTAAGCGGAAGAGTTTTTGAGTGTGTGAGAGAGTTGTGAACTATTGTGAGGTCGTGTGTGTAGAAGACTGTCTAATGAGAGTAGAAGAGAGCAATATATATAGTAGTTTGAAAGCTAGGTAAAATAAGGTAAGAGTCAAACTGTTTAATAGTTATAGAACTCGGAATCAGTTAGAGTAAAATCAGTCAAAGTCTTACCTTAATTAAGGGAATCAACTCAAACGGTAGAAAGACATGTAACCCGCAAAGAAATCATATGTAATGGATAAGAAAATGTTTCAAACAGTACAAGATAGAACCAATAATTACGGCTAGGTTCAAAAAGTCCTAATTATGGAAACAACATTAAGAATCAGTAAATAATGTAGTCAACCACATAATAAGGCAAGAAAAATAATTTAGAAACCAAAAATTAGTAAAGTACATCATCACAGGAAACCAGTAAAGGGTATCAATAACAGGAAATCGGGGATTCAAATAGAAGCTAGTACTAATTAGGGGAAATTACCACCAATTTCTGGCAATAGATAAAATAAACATAATATAGGAGGGAAGAGACAAATCATAAACCCTAATAATCATAATAGGGTAGAAATCACAAAGACTCAGAACATATTCATGAGAAACAGGCATACACACAAATCAAATGAACAAATCAGCGTAGATAGTCTCAGAACCCACAACTAAGCAAAGAAATTAGGGTTTTAACATAGTTAATCAGGTTAAAGGGAAAACCTAAATAAACCGTTTAAACATAGTAAAGATTATAGAATAACACTTAAAATCAGAGGAAAAGTCGTTTAAAAAGGGGTTAAGAAACCCTAGTTATGGAGATGAAGAGACGTTTTGAAAAGATCAGAAAGTTTCTCGTGGAATAGTGAAATAACTCAAAATACTCTTAGATCTGTTACAGATCTAATGCGTCAAGATATAAAAATAGGGTTTCAGAGAAGAACAACCCAGAGATAGAGATATTTCGGCTTAGAAACCCTGGATCTAGCTGGAAAAATAGAAAGATCTTACTCAGACAAGCCATGACGGCCTGAGAATGGTAAGCACGAACCCAGAGGAGGGAAGTGAACATCCACTGGTCCCTTAAAGACCTCGAGATAGCAAGAAACTGGGCATGGGAGGAGCCATAGAGGCTAGGGGTCGTAGAGAACCACCATAGTCGACGGTAGGCAAGCAACGACGAAGGGGAAGTGTCACAACCCGAAATCTAAGCCGGTCGTGATGGCGCCTATCGTGGAACTAGGGCAGCCAAAACCACACTCATACCATAATAATCTTCCATTTACATCATTTCTAAACTGATAACCCATAAAGGTTTCTTTTAAACATTTTTAAAACAGATAAAGCTACATCGAAAATTAAATACAACCCCCGAGATCCTAGAGTCACTGGTCATGAGCATCTACAGAAAATATATAACTAAAAAAAAATAAACTCTATAATAGTAAGCAGAAGAGAGAGTAGGACTGCGGACGCGTGCAGCTACCTCACAAAATCTCCGAGAAGTCTCTGGAACAGATACACAACTCACTCTGCCCTAACACCTGGATCTGCACCCAAGGTGCAGGGAGTAATGTGAGTACGCCAACTCAGCAGTAATGAAGATAAATCAGTTCTGAGCAGTAAGAAACACATAAAATCAAATCATCATTTCACAATAAGCACAACCTTTTCATTCCAACTGTGAATATGTTAAATCATCACGCTTAAAAGCCGATTTCAGTAAAAATCATTTGGAAATATACTTGCCAATAGTTTCAACATAACTTTCAAGAAGTTTAGTGTAAAACTGATAAAAATCATAAAAAGCCCCTCGGGCAAAACATATTCCATAAGTTCAGTGTGAAAGTGGTAAAATCATAAGTAGCCTCTTGGGCAAAACATGTATCAGAAACTGCCCCTCGGGCGTAACATCAATAAGAATCAGCCCCTCGGGCATACCTTACAGTCACTCATAATCAGCCCCTCGGGCAACCTCACAGTCACTCATAATCAGCCCCTCTGGCAAACTCACAATCACTCATACCACCCAATGACTCGTCACTCGGCACTCGGCACTCAGCACTCAGTAGGTACCTGCGCTCACTATGGGTGTGTACAGACTCCGGAGGGTCTCCTTCAGCCCAAGCGCTAATATAAGCCACCTCGTGGAATATCATATCCTCACAATCAGGCCCTCGGCCTCACTCAGCCAGCAACCCTCAAAAGCCCCTCGGGTGTATCAGTAAAATGGGGTACTCGACCCAAAACATCATTTTATATCTCTAAATAGTCTAAATAAGGTTGAGTTTCGAAATCAGTTAAATATAACATGACTGAGTGTAAATCATAAGTCAACACAGTGCGGAAATAGTAGTAAAAAGCCCCTAAGGGGTCTATACAAGTCGGCACAAGACCGCAAACATGGCTTACAGCCCAAATATAACAATAGTCTAAAACACAATATAACATATGATTTAAAAGTAAATACGCAACTCAATAGTTGCCACGGGAAGGACCAAGTCCAAATCCACAGCCAGTGCACGCCACACACTCGTCCTCTGGCATGTGTGCGACTCCGAAAATAGCTAGAAAATACAAAGTCCGGGGTTTCATACCCTCATGACAAGATTTACAGTCATTACTTACCTCAACCCCGGCCAAAATACTAATTTGCGATGCTCTTGTCCCTAGAATCGGCTCCTGATTGCTCCAAATCTAACCAAAACCAGATTAACATTATCAATATACGCTAAATGAACAAGGCCCAATCGAAAACTATCAATTTTTTGCACAATTCCCGAAGTTGACCAAACCCGAGCCTCGAGCCTCGAGCCCCGAGCCCCGAGCCCCGGGCCCACATCTCGAGTCTACACATATGAAATGCATCAAAATTCGACCACAAATAACCCCTAAATTCCGTAATTATAAGTCCCAATTTCCCAACCCCTAAACCCCAAATTTAAGCCATTAAATACACGAATTCCAAGCATAATCCATCACATAATAACATAGAATCAAGTTTATAGTCCGAGAAACTTACCTCCACCGAAGACCATCGAAATCCTTCTCCAAATTGCTCTCAAAATGACTCAACCGGCATGCAAAACTGTTGAGATGTGCCAAAAATTTGCGGAGGGACATATTTATACTTCCTGCCCAGTTAAACCGCACCTGCAGCAAGAATCTCGCACCTGCGGACCCGCTTCTGCGGTCCCGGGTGCGCACCTGCGAAAAGTCACTCAAAGTCCAAATTTCGCACCTGTGACCCTATTTCCGCACCTGCGACTCTGCAGGTGCGATCCCACGTCTGCATCTGCGATCCCTAACTGAGCCACCCAACTTCCGCATTTGCGGATTCCTTTCCGCTTCTGCGGACACGCACCTAATGTTCCCCATCCGCAGGTGCGGTCGCATCAGTAAAGTGGCACTAGCAGCAGATTTGCTGCAAATTTACAAGCCCAAACCTCCGTTAACCGTCTGAAATAAATCCCGAGCGCCTCGGGGCCCTAACAAAAAATACCAACAAGTCCCATAACCTTATTCAAACTTAGTTGAGCCTTCGAAATACCAAAAACAACGCAAAAACGCCAAAATCACATCAAATTCAAGCCTATGAACTTTGAAACTTCTAAATTTCACCAAGGATGCCGAAACCATCCAAAACACATCCGATTGACCTGAAAATTTGCACACATATCCAAAATGACATTACGAACCTGCTCCAACTTCTGAAATTCCATTCAGACCCTGATAGCCTATTTTCCCCTGCCGACCGGAAATCGCCAAAAACTAACTTTCGCCAATTCAAGCCTAATTCTACACCATACATAAAAACCACATTATGACAATCCTAAGCCCCAAATCACCCAACGAAGCTATCCGAACCATAAATTTCGCATTCTGAGGTCGCTTATCAATAAGTCAACTTCTGGTTGACTTTTCCACTATTGAATCCAGTTAAGAGACTAAGCATCTCATTTCTCTCCAAAAGTTGCTTTGAACCCGAGCCAACCAATCTAACACAACATAATGAAGCTGAACCACATATAATGAAGCAGGAACGGGGGGAATGAGGCTATTACTCTCGGAAGGACCGGTCGGGTCGTTACATGAAATTAAGGTTAGGGTAGAGAGGATTTGGAGAGGAGAGTGAAGGGTGACGACGGAGTGTGAGAGGAGAAAATGAGGGGTTTTGGGGAGGGGGTCGTTTAGGTTAACTTAGGAAAGGGTTAATCCAGGTCGTTGATCAACGACCAGCATTTAGCAAGAGTTGGGTCAGGTAGGGGTAGGATTTTGGGCCTAGGTGTATGGGATGGTTTAATTAAGGTATTTGGGCTGATTTTAATAGGTTGTAATGGAATTAAAAATGGGCTATTTGTTAAATACCAAGATAACTTAATTAAAATAATTTTATAAAATAATTACTAATTAAAAAATTAATTCTATGCATAGAAATAATTTTAAAATGACTATTTGGTATTTAAAATATAAAGGACTAATTTTTGGTAAGAAATAGTACAAAATCATATGGATGGGCTATAATTGCAAAGTTATTGCAATTATAGCCAAAAAGTGCCAATCTGGCTATTTATGGAATAATTTGGTCTTAATATGACCATAAATAATAAAATAAATCAAGAAATGATTTTGAAATCATTTGTGATGCAATTTTGAAATTATTTATTGGAAATAAAATACTGGACAAATTAATAAAATTTTATGTAGAAAAATTATGAAAAAATACCAATTGCTACTAATGCATGATTTTAAAGGTATATATGCAATTTTTAAAAAATATTTTGGGAAAAAATTGGGTATCAACAGTTGGTATTGTTGAACCAAATGTTGAATTAAGGTTTGATCATGTTGTTTCTATCTCCGTACTATCATTGTTCATTGTTTTGGTGAGGGAGAGTGTTAATGCACAAATGGATGTCGTGTAATTTCTATTGACTTTATGTGAGGTTAAGAGTGTTAATGCACGAAGGGTGATGTCGTGCCATGTTATGAGAGTTAATGCATGAAGGGTGATGCTGTGTCGTTTCTATAAGTTTTATGGTGTGGATGAGAGTAAAAGCACGAAGGGTGATGTCGTACACTTTTTCTTTATTGATTTCATTGATTCTTATTGGTTCATATTATATTTACTGCTCAAGTTATCTTTCTGCTGTAACTCTCTATCTCGTATTTCCCCTTGGCATGTTTCCCCTCCCAATATTACATGTTTAGTTCTTCACTAATATTTGTATATACACTGCTAAACTATACATGCTTGATTGTAGGTGTCTTGTCTTAGCCTCGTCACTACTTCGTCGAGGTTAGGCTCGACACTTACCAGTACATGAGGTCGGTTGTACTGATACTGCACTATGCACTTTCTGTGTAGATTTTGGTATCGACTCGGGTTGATCGAGAGCTTAGCTGTTGGACCCGCTATCCGGAGACTCAAGGTAGATTTGTCGGCGTACAGAGACCTTGAAGTCCCCGTCTATCTTTTTTGTTTTACTGTTTCTTTCATTCAAACAGTTGCACTTCTTTCCGGCTTCTACTTGTAGTAACTTCTAGATTGCTCGAGAAGTGTGACACCATATCCGAGTAGTGATAAATGATGAAGTTGTTATAATATTCCGCACTCTTTATAGTTTATTTGCTATTAATTACTGAATTGTATTAGAATTGATTTAAAAATACTTTAATGTTGTCTTGCCTAGTAAGTGGAATGTTAGGCGTCATCACGGTCTTGGCGGTGGGAATTTCGGGTCGTGACAATCGTGCATCAGAAAATGACTGTTGGTTAAAATCTTGCGTCATAATCCTCACACGTCTTGAAGAAAGCCTCAACAAGAGACTCTAAAGTAGAAGTATCAAAAATATTCTTTTTCTTAATTTCATCAAGAGTCAAAGCGATACTTCCCTCCAACTTTGTGAAGCTATCCAGAGAATCATTGATACATTCACGCAAGGTATGCCACATCGTTGTAGCAAAAGAAAGTTTAATACGGGAGATAGCCTCTTGTGGTTTGAAGTTTGGAGTATCAAGATTCAATGACCATGGAGTAGGCTCGAAGACTTTTTGAGGTTTTTCTTGACATCTGGAAGCCTCCATCTTACTCGTCATGGCTGGCTTGGAAAGCATAACATTTTCTGGAAGAGCAACGCGCGTCTTTTTGGGTAGACTCAAATCTGTCAACGGAGCCTTGTTTGCAGCATGAAGTTCAACACCATCAAATGAAGTGTGAGGACTTTTTGCGTCCACACCCAAGGAATTTAGGCTTGTAATACAGTCTTCTACCATGTTGTCACCAAGTACATCATCATATAAGTCATTGACGCCCAACTTAAATTTTTTTTAAAACAAAATAATAACATTAGTGTTCAAGTAAAAAAAATGAGGGGGTGGGAAAGGAGTAAATTTAAAGGAATTAATTATTTTTTTAGTTTTTCCAATTCAGACAACGTCATCGTTGAGTTAGGGTCACCCTCTACGAAAGATCCAGTATCGATACTAAGAGCGTCTAAGTCAGCAAAATCACTATGGCTCGTGTCCTTAACCTTCTTCTTTGAATGATTTCAATGTATGTCGTGACTAACATCACTCTCATTTGAATAGGAAGTCGCACTAACATTAAAAATCTCATTTGACAAAGTAGAAGGCTGAGTCCTTTCCTCACTTGTTGGCATGATGTTGGTTGTCTTCGTAATATCTTTGTTTGGTGAAGTAGAAGGTTCTTTCCTTTTACAAGGATTCTCCTTCACCTTGACAGTGGAAGAAATTGTCTTGGAAGTCAACAAAACATGTTTAGCTCCTTTTTCCACATGGGTATCCCCAACCGTCGAAGGGGTAGACTTGGATAAGACCTTGGTGCTTTGTGATGGATCTTTCTATCTTAACTTGGACTTGAAAGAATTAAAAGACCCTTCGTGAGTATTTCTTTATGTTGATCACCTTAGGATAAAGGAATATCATATTTCCTCGGACTTTTCAAAATTCTGGAAGTATTTTGTCGGGAAAAGTGCACTGGATGAGCTTACCACCAATCTCCATACTCACTAGTCATTAGAGGCCACTCTTTTGATGGGCGCGTAAGGACGATAGCCTTTGATGAACCTCCAAGACGAACACAAGAGTCCAAGAATTGCACTAGAATTTTTAGTGATCGCTCTATGAGGTTTCCAGGAACGTCTTGACAAAAGCCGAATTGACGAAAAAACCTATGGGGCTACAAGATTCCATAATATGACCGTAATAATGCCTACGGGTGATGAAGCTTGAGCGAAGACTTATGAAAAATTCGCTCAAAGAATTCCATTGTTCGTCATGATCACTAAGATGCAATTCCTTTCCTTGTAGCATGGCCGAATGGTGGAGTTGTCACGCATTAACTTGTTGAAACAACTAGCATACATTACTAAGGTCAAAATGCTTCACGATCTTCTGGCCAAAAACCCTGCACGTTTGCGGACCTCGTATTTGAGGCTTAACATGATAGTAGGTGTCAAAGTATGCTCTTATCCATCCATATACATAATGAGTATAAAAGAGTGCTTTGCAGGTGCCCAAATCTTGAGAAGTGGAGATCTTCTTCAGGCCATGGTAGATGCTTGCAAGGACTGGAACTGCCAAGGAAAACTTCTCTCCATGAGCTATCAAACTAATGATTTTAAAGACACTAGCACGAATGTAGTCGATCTTCTGGTTAGGGAACAAAAATTTTCCAATCCATCATGCAAGTAAAGCTTCCAAATAAGTGTTAGCTGTAAGTGACTCCTCCACACCTAGCTCATCAAAGGGGGCATTCTCCACATTGGTTTGTGGCAAGAAGCTGTAACGACCCAGCCGGTTGTTTTGAGTGTTGTAGCCCCATTTCCCATTTATTGTTCCTCTTGTGCTTTCTAGGCTTTATATGGCTTACCGGGTTAGTTGGTTCAAGTCCGGAAGGATTTCGGAATGAATTAAGACACTTAGTCTCGTAATTGAAAGCTTAAGTTAGAAAAGTTGACCGGATATTGACATAGGTATAAACGATCCCAGATGTGAGTTTTGATGGTTCTGTTAGCTCCCTTCGGTGATTTTGGGATTTGGAGTGTGTCTGGATTGTGATTTGGAGGTTCGTAGTTGAATTAGGCTTGAAATGGCAAAATTTGGATTTTTTGGAAAGTTTGACTGGGAGTAGACTTTTTGATATCGAGGTCATATTTTGATTCTGGAAGCTGGAGTAGGTCCATGGTGTCATTTGTTACTTGTGTGCAAAATTTGGGGTCAATCGCACGTAATTTGATAGGTTTAGTCGTCGGTTGTAGAAATTTGAAAATTCAAAGTTCATTAGGCTTGAATATATGTGTGATTCTTGTTTTGATGTTATTCGAGGTGATTATAGGGTTCGATTAAGTTCGTATGATGTTTTGGGACTTGATAATATATTTAGATGAGGTCTCGGGGGCCTCAGGTGAGTTCCAAATTGTTGGCGGATAATTTTTGGACTTGGCTTGTTGGGTGAAGATTGTTGGTGTAGCTTTTCTTTTTTCCTCTTATGCGTTCGCGATAAAGGTCTCACGTTCAGGAAGGTGAGTGCAAGGCGAATGTGAGATAGGTGACGTGTTCGAGAATAAGAGAATAGGAAGTTGGGGACCTCATATTATTGGTCTACGCATTCGCGGAGGTAAGGTCGCGTTCACGTTAAGGGGGTCAGTGAAGCCTCGCATTCGCGAGTGGTCAAACGCATTCGCGTAGAAGAATTTTGGTCAGAAGAAATGGTTGTGCTTCGCGAACGCGAGAATATTTCTGCGTTCGCGAAGAAGGCGTATCTGGGTAGAATATATGTTTCAAAAACTAGGGTTTTGAGTTTATGACACAAAATTTGATTTGGCGGCTCGGTAGAAGGTGATTTTTTGATAGATTTTCACATTTTTTGTTTGGGATAAGTGATCCTATCTAGTTTTGGTTAATTTCCATGATTATGGATTTGATTCCATCATTTAATTTGTGAATTGGGGTGGAAAAATTGGGGGAAATGAAGAAAAGTTCTTTGGCTAGATTTTTGAGGTTTTGAATGGGATTTTGATATCGGATTTGAATAATGTTGGTATGGGTGGACTCGTGGTTGAATGGTCTTTCGGATTTTGTGAATTTTTCCCGATTCTGAGACGTGGGCCCGGGGAGCCGAAATTTTAGTTGATTACTTAAAGCTTAGTATTTTCTTATGGAATTGATTCTTTTAGCTCATGTTGATTGTATCAAATTCTTTGTGGCTAGATTCGAGGCATTCAAAGGCCGTATTGTGAGGAAAAGGTGTGTTGGAGTAGAGATTTGCTCGGATTGAGGTAAGTAACAGTTCTAAATTTCGTTCTGAGGGTATGAAACCTCGAATTACGTATCATGTGATTGGTTTTGAGGTGATGCACATGCTACATGACGAGCGCGTGGGCGTGCACCATAGGAATTGGGACTTGGTCCATTCCATGGAATCATATAGATAATTAACATGTTGATATCTATAAATTCCTCATGTGATATAGAAATTGAGCTGCAAATCCTATTAAAAATCATACTTAGGCCATGTGTTGGTACTGAGTGCGAGTGTCAAGTGCTGAGTGATTGTCGCCTCGAGGGGATGCATTTGACTTCATTATTGTTGCACTTAGCTGTCATGCATCACTGTCTTGAAAATTTCTAAAAGATATTACACCTTGGTTCACTTAAATTGATTATGAAGTAACCGGATGAATTCAAATTGTCGAACTTGAAAGCATGCTTGCTTTCTTATGTTGAGATTAGTGAAATTGAACTATAATTGTAAAGCTCGTCACTACTTTCAGTTCTTTATTTAGTCTTGTTACATACCGAATTGGTTGTACTCACGCTACACCCTGCACTTTGTGTGCAAATCCAGGTGCTTCCGGTCGTGGCGGCTGCTGAGTTGTGGAATCAGGATCTTTGGAGATTATCGAGGTAGCTGCATGGCGTTCATAGACCTTGACTCTCCTTATCTTCATTTATTCAGTTCTTGTTCCCTAGATATTGTAGTGGACTATATCCCTGTATAGATGCGCATGTACTCGGTGACACCCTCATTTTGGGAGAGATTTGTATCGAGCTGCGAATTTATTCTATTTTTAAAAGGTTTTCCTTAAATATTAATTGCTTCCCTATTTTTCAAAGGTTTTGATGTATTGAAATGGTTAAATAGTTGGCTTGCCTATTTCACGATAGGCACCGTCACGACGGGTTGGTTTTGAGTCGTGACAGAAGCTTGCATCGATATTCCCAAAAAGAGTGTGGTTCAAATTTGCCCTTGTAGTCTGATTCCTTTATGACTTTTGTGGAGGCTTGGCATACCTACTCGGACCTCGAAACCAAAACTCCACCCAGTCACGAATGTAGACCTCTTGGACATCATATTTCATGTGTTTGTAGAATGCCGAGAATTGGTGTCGGCAACTTCTTGGGAGGAAATGTTTTCCTTGGTCGTCTACTTTTGCCAACTCCTTCGCTGAGAGGATAACTTCCGCAAGGATCCATGCACTAGAAGGCCTCTGATTTCTCGAAAGTCCCACAAAGAGATGGAGAGTTCACTAATAGAGGTAGAAACTGTGTTGGTAGATGGACGCCAAAGCTCGCAAAGGCACAAAGCACATTCTCATTGTAGTCATACGTGAACAACAAATCAAAGATGGGTTCATAGACCTTGATGCCATCAAGGTTCAACTTGTTGCAGATAAGAACATCTTCTACCCACTCCCCATATTCTGACGTATAGCGAACTTCACCAAAGTCGGAAGGAGGAACACTCCAAGTGGCGAGACGTCCATCGTGATCATGATGAGGAGGACTAGCAGACGCGGACTTCTGATAGGTGGAGGACTTCAAAAGTAGGACCTTCATGTTGGTTGCTTCACCTAAAAATATGTCCAATGCATCTATCATCTCTCTAGTTTACCATTCTGCATGATCAAGGGAGGCGTCAAGCGGTTTTCTACCAAGCGTGAAAGCACCTATAACTAGAGGATCAACTTTTAAAGCGAGAACTTGGGTGCTACAGATTCTGATTGTCGCTAATAATATCAATGTCACGACCCAAAATCCACAAGGTCGTGATGGCGTCGGACACCACTGTCAGGCAAGCCAATCATTAAGTGGTTAAGTTAAAATTCATGTTTTAGCATTTTTTGAAATCATTACCTTTCACTTAACACGTAATATCTAAATAAAATCCATTAAGTATAAATAACAGTCCAATATTCCATTTTGATAAAATACACCCCAAACACATCCCAGAACCTGGCGACACAAATACATGAGCAATATCTTGGAATTTACACAATTATTACAAACCTTGTCCGAGATACAAATTGGACAAGGAACTTAAAATAAACTACAAATACATATGAGGAAGACTCTACTGGCTGCGGGTCATCTCCGGATGATGCAGCCCGTCTAAGTCTCCAAGTCATCCACTTTGCTATGGAGGTATCTGTGCAACAAAATGCACAGCAAGTGTAGCATGAGTACGAAAACAACGTGTACTCAGTAAGTATCCTGCCTAACCTCAGAAAGGTAGTGATGAGAGGTAGAATTAGACACTTGCTAGAAGTCAATTAATATCAGGTATAGCAACGAAATGAATCAATACGAAATAAAGCAAGAGTACATAGAAAACAGGCATAATTATACGGTACGATCCCTTCCTTACAATTTATTCAGCTCTCAATTTACAATTTACTTCCGTAACCAAAACATATACATAGATACGGCTTCACCAAAATGGTATTATACTTCAATTTAGGGAAAACCCTTAGGTACACTGGCTTCTAGCCAAACATTACGCACGATTCAACGGGGATAGTAAGTACATAGGAAAGGAAATTCCGAGGCGTATGGCCCGATCCAACATAAAAGTAAACTGTGCACTCCCGAAGGGTCGTACGACGAGAACAATAGATGTATCTTTCAATCCTCTGTGGCGTACGGCCCGCTCCCAGGAGAGTGTGGTACATAAATCCAGCCGAGGCGAACGGACCAATCCCATAAGAGCGTGGTACATAAATCCTGCCGAGGCGAACGACCCGATCCCATAATAGTGTGGTACATAAATCCTATTGAGGTGAACGGGTCGATCATATAAGAGTGTGGTAGGAGGATTTACCCCGCTCGCGAATCATACATGTGAAGCACTTACATATGAATTATACACTTACCCCGCTCGCGAATCATACCTGCGACTCGGGTACCCGTATATAAATAGGTCCATTCAAGTAGTAAATCCGGAATTTATCAGGGAATATTTAGCCGAAGAAGGATGCATTCTCTTTTTACATGATTAAGAAAAAGAAGTTTAGTCTACCTAAGTATTCATTTACTAAGTAAATGAGATTAGACAGTCTCGTTTTACCAACAAAGTTGCATGTACATCAAGTAAAACATACTACTGGGTCCTAGGCTACCCGGACATACGCATAATAGTAGCTACGCACGGACTCCCATCACCTCGTGTGCGTGTATCCCCCACAAATAGTAGCACATATTTAATTAGCTCACCTAGGGGGACAATTCCCCCTCACAAAGTTAGAAAGGAGACTTACCTTGCTCCGAAATTCCATAACCGACTTCCAAGCCCTTCCGACGACTCCAATTGATGCACAACGCCCCAAAACTAACCAAATAACGGCGAACCAATGAAAATATACTCTAATATTTGTTAATAATCCAAATTATATAAACTCCTATCTCCGCTCAAGGAATTGACCAAAATGCTCTCGAGCCCACGTGCCCGGATTTCGAAATTTCTCGAAGATAAACTCTACCCATAGCTTTACTAGTTCAAATATACAATTTACTGAAATATTCATGTTCAATTCGTGGCTAAAATCCAAATTACAAAATTTCTAGGTTTTCTTCAAAATCCAAATTTTGTTTCCACAATTTTTCATGTTCAAATTCGTGCATAAACCTTGTATTTAACTTGGAACTAGAAGGAATCACTTACCTATTGATGCTTGATGAAAATCCCCTCTTGAAGCTCCTCAAAATCACCCACATCAATGCAACAAATGAAGGAAATGGCCAACATCTCGCATTTAAATTAATATGCCCAGGCCCCAATTTCCTCTCTGCGTTCGCGACACCCTGAGTGCGTTCGCGAAGGCAACTGCCCTGACCCTCTTCGCAGGCCTCCCTGTGCGTTCGCATAGGCCAAACGGCCCCCAGACCCCCAACACCCCTTTCCTCTACGCGTTCGCACACCTTACCCCGCGTTCGCGTAGAGATCAAAACCCAAGCCACCGCGTTCGTACTCCCTTCACTGCGAATGCACAAGCCAATCTAGCATCCCTCCATTTTCCTACTCCGCGATCGAACACAAGGGACCTCGATCACGGAGCACACCAGATACACCAGAAATAGCAGCAGCAAAACAGAGAAAAAAAATTGTCCGAACTTGCCGCGAAACACACCCGAGGCCCCCGGGACCCAGTCCAATCACACGACTCAGTCCCATAACATCCCACGGACTTGCTCGAGGCCTCAAATCACATCAAACAATGCCAAATCCACGAATCGCACCCAAATCCAAAATTTATGAACTTTGAAATTTCAAACATCCACATCCTATGCGGAAACCTACCAAATCACTTCTAATTGACCCCAAATTTTGCACACAATACATATTCGACATTACGGACCTGCTTCAACTTCCGGAATCGCATTCCGACCCCTATATAAAAATCCCACTTTCTGGCGGATTTCTCAAAAACCTTCAAATTTCTATCTTTAGCCAAATGACTTCAAAATGACCTACGGACATCCGAATTCACTTCCGATCGCGCTCCCACTCCAGAATCACCGTACGAAGCTATTCCCAGGTTCGGAATCCCAAACGGACACTAATATCACTGAAATGCCCTTCAAGCCAAACATAAGAAATTTCTTCAAAATTGCTGACTTCTACAATATACACGGAAACGCTCCCGGGTTATCCAAAGCCCGATTCGGACATACGCATCAGTTCAAAATCATCATACGAACTTGCAGGAACCTTCAAATCCTGATTTGGAGGTCATTTACTCAGAATTCCAATCTTAGTCAATTTTTCCAACTTAAGGCTTCTAAAATGAGAATTTTCCTTCCAATCTGTCTCCGAACTTCCCGAAATTAAATTTCGACCACACCTACAAGTCATAACACCTGAAACGGAGCTGCTCATGACCTCAAAACGCTGAACGATGCACTAGGGCTCAAAACGATCGATCGGGTTGTTACATTCTCTCCTACTTAAACATACGTTCGTCCTCGAACGTGCTAATAACTGCTATGGAGTTATCTGAAACCACTATCTAACACCTCGTGCACCTGCCCATGCTACTACAACCCAGTTGAGTATACTTTCTCGAACAATCCTGAAGTAATCCTCTTCTATTTAAGCAAATGGGCCTTAGAACCAGGTGTCCATTATCCGAAATCCTCTGCCAGGCATGTTTTCAATATATGAACACCGTATCAACTACCATACGACGTACAAAAACATGACTGCATACGTTTACTGAATTAGCACGATGCACCGCATAATTCGTCATCTAACCACAATGACATTCCCTGAACCTGAATAGCTAAAATCTTACGAATCTGATGCTCCCGATGCACCTCATGACATACATATAGGTCCTGCTATAACGCTTACGGTACCATCATAACGGAGGAGATGTATAGAAATTCACAACAATTCATTGAATCTCTCCTCCTGACTAGAATCATCACCTCATTATGAATCAATTGTTGGTATTTGTTCTTTAATATATACTCACATCACCTTATCGCATTGATCCCTGATCCGATAACATCGTCTCACCCAGTATGAACTGCTCAGACAACCAATCACCCCCAAACATGACCAACAGTCTCACATGATACCACAACGCGCCAATAGGTCATAACTCGAACATGATACCTAAAGAAAACGAATTATGAAAGGAACTTCTCAACTTACGCAACTTATTATGAACTCTCCTCAGAAAATAGAAAGCAAAACACAAGAAAATAGATATAGGGAATCGTACTCAACATCACACTGTTGCGGCGCACAACCCGATCCAAATAACATAAAATTCACGTAAGAAGACACACACTGAGCTAAATTGCTCATTAGCACAAATATCGAACATCGGTCATAAGCACACTAAGTGCACAATACCATCCTGGGGATACTGATAAAGCCGTATGCTACAAAACTCAAGCACAACTGAGGTGCGATACATAATCTGAATCTCAGGAGCTATCATGTCCTCATAACATCATCACTATGCGAGAACTCAACACATAAGAAATTATCAGGTCGTTTCTCAACTCACACTGTACCATAGAATATTACATGAGATGAACAAAGACGGAACAACATCTACTATTTAAGTACCTTTCCATGAAAAGCGCTATACCGAAATGAACACACCTGACTCATACGGAGCCCATAATCCTATTTAAATCCATCAACAAACATTGAGTCTACCTTGCTCGCACCGAACTAGGATAATAGCTTTACCTAGGTCCATATTACCCACTTCCTCTCATAATACGCAAAACAGCCATCATAGCCGGGACAAACACCCCACAATCCACAACCAATGAACCGAACGCCTTCCAGGCATAAATTCTCAAATAAGCAATATTACACTTCTTTATACTCAGTCCAATCTTCAATCCATTAAGTGACTACATGTCACACTCATACGATCATCCTGTGGTCACGCTCCTACGACCTTCCACACAAGGTAGCAGTTTGCACATCCATACCACCGACCACACTAACACTGTAAGACAAATCAAGAACCCATAACCAGGATAAAAAGACTCTTTCACCAAACGCCGATCTCAGGTGAAGCTGAAGACAACACCAGCTTACTCTGAACATTCATATCCCTTTTTTGTGCTCATCCGAGCTCATGACATCCTCGTTCAAATCGAACCGCAATCTTGATCCTTACTTCTGATTCCATACTGCTTACTGCACCTGACACGCAGAATTCCATCATAACTCCTTAACTACTAATAGGGTGAACACCCAATCAACACTTAGAAACTCAATTCTCACTCACCTTGAGTGACTCCATTCCACGAGACCATTTCGTTTCCACACCCATGAACAGTTTCATGCCCTCCTTGCACGCATATTCACATCTTTGACCGGTATACCCATTCTGATAACCTTTCCAGGAACCAGAAGTCATTTCTCCTTTTTATGAACCCCAATGCTACTCTACACGCCGAATATAACGTAGAACACTCCAACCATTTTATATTTCCCATAGTTATGCTGCAAAAGCTCGATTCTTAATCATACTGCTGCTTGAAACCCTTAAACAATGCATTCTTAACTTCAAATTCATTAGGACCACTATTTAGAGTCACCCACTCTGACTGGCCCCAAATACAATCAACTCCAAGGATCTTCTAGAACATGAACACCTTCTCAATGAAGCAGTGATTGAGTCACTACCCTTATAACTCGCCTATGCATTAAGCATAAATTCTGAATCTCCCAAAACCTAACCCTAGTCCAATAGGACCAACTTATGCATATATTTATCAAATCCCATGCACAATTACTATTCTACTCCTTTCCTCTTAGCTGTAATAACTTGACAATACGCCGATAATCCGCAACCCCATGAGAAGATAATCCCGCAACCCAATTGCAGGCGGCAGGACTCTCCCACTTTGCCTGAAGCTACTCATTGCACCACTCTGGACCCCACCGAAATTCTTTATTCATTGCTGACATGATCCTGCTCCACCAACCCATCAAATCCTTCTAAACCTCCTGTTAGCATTCTATGAATACTCAAATTGTCTAGCATTATTCACATATTCGCCTCCCCCCCCCTACCGAATAGCCATTAGAATTCCTCGCAGAAACTTGTCAACCACCCAACCGCTAACCTGCTCACAGGTGATAACCCTCCTGCAACAATTACCAATTGGCACCCTCCAACAATGCTGTACTGCACAATCTCTATGGCGTCAATACTCCATCCTACGCCCGTCCTCATTGACCAACTTTACCAGTCCGTCCGCTCTTCAAGGACATCCACTAAAAGCGCGACAACATCCTCCAACTCAACGCTATATTGCATCATCCTTCATCCCGAACAACTCCTCTCTATTGCATTCCATCTCCCATGGAAATAGCCAATATTTCAATTTAAGACCGTGGACTCAATCGCCGTCCACCAAATTCTCCTCAAGATGCTCAGTCATCATACCACATAACTCATATGCTACACTGCCACTCTCCCACTTTGGTTAAACTCACTCCTGCAAGCAACTACCTGACTTCCTTGTCTTACACCTGGCCTTTTTGAATTTTAACCATCACCTGACACTTCTCACGTGTCCTTCCTCATCCCTTGCTGCTCAGTCGTTGCCTTAGGCCAATAACTATGTTTGTAACACCTAAACCAGCAGATAACCACAATTTCAAACCCTTCCGAAGATCATCTCTATTGAGCCGCCTTTATTAGAAATGCTTATTCAATATTGAACCACCGCACCACGACTTCTGACAACCGCTCCTTTCAATATTACTTCACAACATTCTGACCCAATGCCACAAAAGAAACCATAGCACCGACAAACTTAACACCTTCTTTTCGATCAAAAACAGCGTTACCACATCACAGATGAATATTTCACCTTGCTCGAAAACACCAAGTCTTATTATTATTTCAACCCAAATTTGAACATTCATAGTTTGATTGCCTTTCCTCCACTTGAACTAAAATACCGAAATCTCGAAATCATGCTCTGAGAAGACCCCCTTTTTAAGTCATTCACTGCCCGGACATATGGGAAAACTTCCCATCACTATGCCAATACCGTGCGGTGACCAATCATAAGCATCATAACGACCTGAGCATAGCCTCAAAGTTCTCTGAAACACAGCTACTGAGCTGAACAACATAATATCCTTCCGCAGAGCAACGACAATAGCCCTAATCAACTTCGCAAGGAGAAACATCCCGCACCCTATCTGAGGTACCATTACAATTCTTCAATTTTCGATTTATAACAAGCATTTCGCGACGTGTAAGATTGAGTAAGAAGAAATGTAGGCATAAGCCTCAAAGGAATCAAATCGCACGATGAGGAATCAAGAAGGGAAGTACTCCTAACAGCCCTGTAGCCTCTCGAAGATAAGTACAGACGTCTCCGTACTGATCCGCAAGACTCTACTAGACTTACTAATGACTCGTAAGACCTAAGAGAACCTAGTGCTCTAATACCAGTTGTCACAACCCAAAATCCATAAAGTCGTGATGGCGACGGACACCACTGTCAAGCAAGCCAATCATTAAATGGTTAAGTTAAATTTCCTGTTTTCGCATTTTTTTTTTAAATCATTACCTTTCACTTAATACGTAATATCTAAATAAAATCCATTAAGTAGAAATAACAGTCCAATATTCCATTTTGATAAAATACACCCCAAACACCTCCCAGAACCCGGCGACACAAGTACATGAGCAATTTCTAAGAATTTATACAATTATTACAAAGCTTGTCCGAGATACAAATTGGACAAGGAACTTAAAATAAAATACAAATACATATGAGGAAGACTCTGTCGGCTGCGGGTCATCTCCGGATGATGCAGCCCGTATAAGTCTCCAAGTCAGCCACTTTGCTATGGAGGTATCTGTGCAACAAAATGCACAGCAAGTGTAGCATGAGTATGAAAACAACGTGTACTCAGTAAGTATCCCGCCTAACCTCAGAGAGGTGGTGACGAGAGGTCGAATTAGACACTTGCTAGAAGTCAATTAATATCAGGTATGGTAACGAAATGAATCAAAACAAAACAAAGTAAGAGTATATATCAAATAGGTATAATTACACGGTACGATCCCTTCCTTACAATTTATTCAGCTCTCAATTTACAATTTACTTCCGTAACCAAAATATATACATATATACGAATTCACCAAAAGGTTATTATACTTCAATTTAGGGAAAACCCTTAGGTACACTGGCTTCTAGCCAAACATTATGCACGATTCAATGGGGATAGTAAGTACATAGGAAAGGAAATGCCGAGGCGTACGACCCGATCCAACATAAAGTAAACTATGCACTGCCGAAGGGTCGAACGGCGCGAACCATAGATGTATCTTTCAATCCGCCGTGGCGTACGGCCCACTCCCATGAGTGTGTGGTACATAAATCTTGCCGAGGCAAATAGCCCGATCCCATAAAAGTGTGGTACATAAATCCTGCCGAGGCGAATGGCCCAATCCTATAAGAGTGTGGTAGGAGGATTTACCCCGCTCGCGAATCATACATGCGAAGCGGTTACATATGAATTATAGAGTTACCCCGCTCGTGAATCATACTTGCGGCTCGGGTACCCGCATATAAATAGGTCCATTCAAGTAGTAAATCCGGAATTTATCAGGGAATCTTTAGCCGAAGAAGGATACATTCTCTTTTTACATGATTAAGAAAAAGAATTTTAACCTACCTAAGTATTCATTTACTAATTTAATTAGATTAGAAAGTCTCATTTTCCAAATAAAGTTGCAAGTACAGCAAGTAAAGCATGCTAGTGGGTCTTAGGCTACCCCGACATAAGCATAATAGTAGCTACGCACGGACTCCCGTCACCTCGTGTGCACATATCCCCCACAAATAGTATCACATATTTAATTAGCTCAAATAGGGGGACAATTCCCCCTCACAAAGTTAGAAAGGAGACTTACCTCGCTGTGAAATTCCATAACCGGCTTCCAAGCCCTTCCGACGACTCCAATTGATGCACAACGTCCCAAAACTAACCAAATAACGGCAAACCAATGAAAATATACACTAATATTTGTTAATAATCCAAATTATATAAACTCCTATCTCCGCTCAAGGAATTGACCAAAATGCCCTCGGGCCCCGGTGCCCGAATTTCAAAATTTCTCGAAAATAAACTCTACCCATAGCTTTACTAGTTCAAATATACAATTTACTCAAATATACATGCTCAATTCGTGGCTAAAATCCAAATTACCAAATTTCTAGGTTTTCTTCAAAATCCCAATTTTTTCCCCACAATATTTCATGTTCAAATCCATGCATAAACTTTGTATTTGACTTGGAATGAGAAGGTATCACTTATCTATTGATGCTTGATGAAAATCCCCTCTTGAATCTCCTCAAAATTGCCCATATTAATGAAATAAATGAAGGAAATGGCCAACATGCCGCATTTAAATTAATCTGCCCAGGCCCAAATTTCCTCTCTGCGTTCGAGACACCCTGAGTGCGTTCGCGAAGGGCAACTTCCCTGTCCCTCCGCGTTCGCAGACCTCCATGTGCATTCGCATAGGCCAAACGGCCCCCAGGCCCCCATATCCCCTTTCCTTTACGCGTTCGCACACCTTACCCCACCTTCGCGTAGAGATCACAATCTAAGCCACCGCGTTAGCACTCCCTTCACTAGGAACGCACAAGCCAATCCAGTATCCCTCCATTTTCCTTCTCCGCGATCGCACAAAAGGGACCACGATCGCAGAGCACACCAGATACACCAGAAACAGCAGCAGCAAAACAGAAAAAAAATGATCCGAACTTGCCCTGAAAAACACCCGAGGCCCCTTGGACCCCGTCCAATCACAGGACTCAGTCCCATAACATCCCACGGACTTGCTCGAGGTCTCAAATCACATCAAACAACGCCGAACCACGAATCGCACCCAAATCAAAACTTTTTGAACTTTGATATTTCAAACTTCCACATCCGATGCTGAAACCTATCAAATCACGTCCGATTGACCCAAAATTTTGCACACAAAATTTGACCCCGATATCAAAGTTTCCACTTCCGGTCGGATTTCTCAAAAACTTTCAAATTTCTATCTTTAGCCAAATGACTTCAAAATGACCTACAGACATCCGAATTCACTTCCGATCGCGCTCCCAACTCCAGAATCACCATACAAAGCTATTCCTAGGCTCGGAATCCCAAACGGACTGCGATATCACTGAAATGCGCTTCAAGCCAAAATTAGGAAATTTCTTCAAAATTGCTGACTTCCACAATATACACTGAAACGCTCCGGGGTTATCCAAAGCCCGATCCGGACATACGCCCCAGTCTGAAATCATCATACGAACCTGCAGGAACCTTCAAATCCTCATTCAGAGGTCATTTACTCAGAATTCCATTCTTAGTCAATTTTTCTAATTTAAGGCTTCTAAAATGAGAATTTTCCTTCCAATTTGATTCTGAACTTCCCGAAATTAAATTTCGACCACACCTACAAGTCATACCACCTGAAACGGAGCTGCTCATGACCTCAAACCGCTGAATGATGCGCTAGGGCTCAAAATGACAGGTCGGGTCGTTACAATCAAGGTGATAATATGGTGTATCGTGGTCAATAAAATACATCCATGATGATGGAAGTCATAGTCCAATATGATGCTTTGAGAGTCTGCAAAAGAAAGAGGCATAATCCATCAAACCGACAAAACTGAAGGGGGCAGCATGTCACAATTTAATGTCTAAATTCAAGAATTTATCTGGAAAGATATTGGGACATTCTCATTATTATTTTTGTGTATGACATAGCTTCAGAAGTTTAGTTTTTGGAGCCACAAACCGCTCGTAATTTCGTTATTCCTATACAAAGATATGAATTTTTAGTGAAGATTCTCAAAACTGAAATATCGAGCGCGAAATAACTCAAATGAAGTTTAAGAAGTTCACCTAGGACAGTAAAAAGCGAATTTAACTTTAATATTTTGATAATTCTTACCTCTACGTGTCTACTCTTTGGAGAATTAAATGGATTGAGTTTTGGAAGCTCCCACGACGAGATATGAATATTTTCTGACCGACGCATAAAGCTGAAAATTCTTGGCAGCACTGCAGCAAAAAAAATATAATGTTATTCTGCTTTCAGGAGAATTAAGCTATGGATAATTTTGTTACGAAACTGAAAGGTTACGGTCAAAAGATGGATGTTGAGAACAAGCAGGAATATCACGTTACAATACACGAATGACTCACAAGTTGACTTGTTGATTACCTGTTAGCAGGATTGCAAAGTAGACATTTGAGAGCACTTTCAAAGACCAACCAAAAGGTGGTAATGCTGCTTTCATAAAGTGGAAGACTGCTGCTATGACAATGATACAAGAAGAAAAAGAGAATTTATAGAAACAAGCAAGGGAATAAACTAAGAAAATTCTTGATTTTCAAGTTACTGACATATGCAAATAAGGAAATACCATGTGCGGTTTGTACATGGACAAGTTTGAAACTAAGAAACAAGGAGAAATAAAGGCAATTAAGGAAACTTCTTTTGGCAAGACAGAAAGGAAATTAAGGAAATTCTTTTAGTAAGAAAGTTAGGCAATTAAGAAAGTTTTCGTAAGTAGTCCTTATGAAATATATGGTTAGTTAAGCTAGAAGTCTGCTCAAATCAATTTGGGGATGAAACTAATGCTTTTTTAAATTTATGAAAAAAATATAGAAAGTTTTGAAAGTAAACTAATAAAAAAAGACGGATGATCGCATTAATACTTCAGGATTGTCTTCATGTTTGCCAAGCCTACACCCCGACAAGCCTCGAAGTAAGGGGTATTTACAGACAATTAAAATTTTACTAAATTCAAATCCATACGAAATTTGAATTTAATAACAAATTAAATATATACTAGTCAAAATAAATATTACGGGCTAGTATGATCGATTATTAATCGACTTAAATAAATGTCCAATATTCTATTAGGCTAGCACATTAGTTAGTCTTCTATAAAATGGGTCGGTCGATGAGCCCCAAGCTCGATGACCTACTAGAGTTTTCTTGGAGGCTACTCCACCTCAAATTTATATAAAGGGGTCAGGAGAAGGCTATGAAATCAATCAAGTAAGTAGAAGGAAATGTTAAAGAAGCTTTGAAGAATAGCATCAAAGTCTCCCTTCAAATCTGCAATCTTCGTCTATGGTCAAATCCCAAATGCGAACTCAAATCATAGGCAGGCGACTTCAAATATTCCATTTGTGATAACCTAACACAAAATCCTGGTACGTGAGACATATAAATTTTTCGTGACGCGCCACAAATCTGAAATCCATCAAGTTCAAGATCAAACTCTCAATCTCTTAACCATCGTTCATGAGGAGAAAACTCACAGGTCTACATCAATTTAGATTTGAGATATTCTAGAGATTGTAATCCCATTACTTAAATCGAAAATAATATTTTTCGTTATATTTCTTTTCTTGATTATTATTTTCATAAACGAAATTTAGTTGTTACAATAATCTTCAGAGAAAAAACGTAAAAGAAACGACAAAGAGACCTGGATTGTGATTTTAGTTCAACGGTAGTATTTTTCTTTTTTCTGCTTTCGTTTGTTGTAGAATTTTATATCATTTTTATGTAATTTGGTGTTATTTTATTTTCTATAACCCTGAAGTTCGGTGTAAGGTTGGCATATATTTTTTATTGAGTTAGTTAAATAGGATGAATAATTTTCTTTATTAATTTTAATTTTATAACTCAAAATATACTTCGTAATATCAATGTTTTGCACTCATTAATCAAAGTACAAATGTATTCTTAATGAATTGTCATTACCTATTATTTATTCTTTAAGATGCATTCTAAGTAATTTGTCATTCATTGTTATTATTATTTATTTTTAATTCATTATTATTTGTTATTATTTACATTTTAATTCATTCCGACGAAGGACAACACCCTGTATTTTTCATATATTAAATTATTTATCGTAAAATATTAACTCAACATTGGTTAATTTTTAGTCTTTACATTTTTACAATCAAATTTTTTAGAGGTATATGGCCAACCTTTTTATTCTCAAATATCTATAAAACTAACATATTCAACTTTTAATTTATGTTATTTAACAAATTTTATATGAATCATGAAACATTTTTTTTAAAAAATTCATAAATACAATAATAATTTTCATAAGATATTCCACATAAGTTATAACAACCCTAACAATATTTTGTATATTTGAGCCCCGTTTTTCTATTTGATATTTCACGTATATAGAACTAATGTTTGATGATTGCGGGGATGGTTGTGTTGATTTAGGGAAGGTTTGAGAGTGATTAAAACACTTTGTTCCATTGTTTGAAGCTTAAGTTGTAAGAGTTTATCATAGTTTGACTTTTGTATAAACGGCATCTATCTGGTGATTTATTGGTTTTAATTTATACGTATGGTGATTTTGGACTTAGGTGAATGATCGGATTTGAATTTGGAGGCTCCTAGGGTATTCTGGCTCTATTGCCAAAAGTTGGCGATTTGAAGGTTTGAAAAGTTCCTAGTTCGACCTGGAGTTGACTTTGATGATATATGATTCAGATTATTATTTCGAAACATGGAGTAGGTTCGTTTTGTCACTGGAAACTTGTGTGCCAAGCTTGGATGTAATCTGGATTGGTTAGGTTTAAATGAGACACTTTGTTGGAAGTTTGAAAGTTCTTGAACTTAAGAGAAGTTCAACATGAGTTTTTATCTTTGATTCATTGATGTGATGTTATGCTATGTGTTTGGAGGCTTTGGATAGATCCAGGTAGTGTTATGAACTTGTTGGTATGATTGGACAGAGTAACCGGTGGCTCGGGCGAGTTTCTGACCACTCGGAGCAATTATTGGAGTTGGTTGATTCTGCTAGTGTTTGGTTCTCATCGCATTCGATAAAAGAGCCTCGTGTTCAAAATGAAGGATTTTGTTCTGGGCAGGTTTATTTCTTCACGTTCGTGATTAGGGGTTCGCGTTCGTGATTGTGAGCTGGAGTTGGAGGATTAACCTTTGCTAATGCAAAATCCTGGTCGTGATTTCATAGTGGAACAAGTTTGGTCATCGCTTGCACAAGGGATGTTCCGCAAACACGAAGGGTTTTTTTTGGGTAGAAGCTTTTGTTCTTCGCAAACGTGAGGCACGCGTCGTGTTCGTGAAGGGTATCCCTATGAAGAACATTTAAGTGTTGTATTTTAGAATTTTATCCTATTCTTTCATATTTTAAACCCTAGACTTGGAGAGGGGTGACTTTTATTGAATATTTTCATACAAGACTTTGGGGTAACTAATTTCTACTCATTTTCGGTATTATTTCAATAATTTATATGGATTACTAACACCAAAGACATGGAATTTTGATGTATATTTGGGTGTGTTTCTGAAAAATTAAGAGAGTATAAACTGAGGTTTTGAGGATCGATATGAACTTGATTTTAGACTTTTATCACATTTTTGAACTCATAGGTTGTGGGTAGTCAGGAATCGGGATCTATCCCTTGACTCGGATTTTGATGATGTGAGCCCATATTGACTTTTTTGGCTTTTTGGGATTGAATAAATTTGAAGCTTTGTTGTTTGAAAATATTTCATATGACTTTGTTTGACATTATTAAGCTATTATTGGCTAGATTCGAGCCGGTTGGAGGTGATTGCCAAGGGAAAGGCGTTCTTGGAATATTAATTGAATTATTTAAGGTAAGTATGTTTCCCAATCTTGTCCTGGGGGAATGCTCCTTAGGATGTGACTTTATTTGGAAAATTGGAATGTGTGAAAAGCGATATATATATATGCGAGGTGATGAGCGTATATGTGGGTGCTATGTATGATTTTGTAACGACCCGACCGATCGTTTTGAGCATTTGCACTTTGCTCGGTAATTTACGAGCATGGGTAGCTTCGTATGATGTATTACGACTTATATGAATCGTCGATTTTGGTATTCAGGTTATTCGGATCGGTTTGGAAGAATGAATTTCATTGTTGAAGCTTTAAGTTGAAAGATTTGATTAAGTTTGACTTTTTGTAAATTTGGCCCTGGAACGGAGTTTTGAAGGTACCGTTAGGTACGGATGGTGATTTTGGACTCGGGCGTATTCCCGGTGTCGCGCCCCTTTTTTCCTCGCGGAGTTCGGGTTTCGACATTTTGGGACAACTCCCTTCCTTTTGGGATGGAGTACGGGATTTGAAGAGTCGCCACCTAACGTATTAAGGTGAGTTAGGGCACCTAAAGCAAATAACTCATAAACGGGTTTACATCACTAAAGATTAGGTAAGGGATCAAAATTACCTTGAGGGGAAGGTGTTAGGCACCCCTCGAGGTCCACAACGTTGGGTCCCGGCCAAACTTAATTTAAGCGAATTATTCTTTAAAGGAAAATAAAACAGTTTAAAAATAAATAGAGATTATTTTAAAATGGAAATTAAAGGGGTCCTAGGTTTATTAGCATATAGGGTCACTTCTATGCAATACTCGGTAACCTTCCTCAAATAAAGGTGTTGCGTGTAGCATTAGCGTACAGGTCATCATCTACTTTACTACCCAATTACCCTCCCCTTTATTAATTACCACCTAAGCGTTCTAATATTATCCAATGTGTGCACTACCCGTCCCTTACCTATGGCCCTGGAGGTGTCTAGGACTTATATTTTAAGGTGATTCTAGACTCACCTATGTCGCTTAAAAGGAGAAAACTAAGCAACAAACAAAAATCAAATAGGTTTGTCACATAAGGAGAAATTAAGGGGGCTCATGTTTACCTCCACAAATAGGCAAACAAATGCACTGTAACGACCCGACCGGTCATTTTGTGTTATCGGACCACGTTCCCCTAAATGAAACTTCCCATAGCGGCTTTTTATGATTTATGACTTGCGGGGACCGGTGGTCCGGGATTCGGAGGTGTTTAGAGTGCTATAGGAACAATTTGTTCCTTCTGACGCCTTTAACGCCAACTTTGACTTCGGTCAACATTTTGGGTAAACGACCTCGGAATCGAGTTTCGTCAGTTTTGGTAGCTTCGTGTGATGATTTTGGACCTGGGCGTATGTTCGGAATGGGTTTCTGATGACCCGGCAGCATTTTGGCGCCCAATATTGAAATATGAAGTTCCTTAAGTTTCTATTTTGGTTTGGGACGTGTTTTTGTGTTATTGAGGTCCTAACAGAATTCCAAGACCGGGATTAGTTCCGTTATGTCACTTATGACTTGCCTGCAAAATTTGGTGTTATTCCGAGTTGTATACGTCGGTTCGTCGCGTTGTTAGCGAAGTCTAGAAAACTTAAAGTTCCTAAGTTTGGTTCTTGGGGTTTTGATGTGTGATTTTGAGTAATAGCATTGTTTTGGGTGTTCCGAAGGCTCGAGCGAGTCTGTATTATAATTTGGGACTTGTTGGTATATTTGGACGACGGCTCAGGTGGGCCAGGTGCCTCCCGGACACCACACGAGGCCAAAAACCAGCTGAAACAGCTGCTAGTGCACCTGTTGTGGTGTGACCGCACGTGCGGTTGACCAGTCGCAGGTGCGAGACCACTCCAGTGGTCTGGCCAATTCTCGCAGGTGCGGACAAAGTTCCGCCAAAGTGGAGACGCAGGTGCGGTCTCCACTCCGCGGGTGCGGGCCTAGGCTCCCCAGTCCATTTCCGCAGGTGCGAAAACACTATTCAGACAGTGTGTTTTTATACACGGTTTCTAATTCATTTTTCTCATCTTCTTCTTCTTCTTCCTTTGGGCGATTTCCACCATTTTTGAGGGGCAAACGACCTGGTTATTGAAGGTAAGTAAATTCTACTCTAATATTAGCCTCATGCATGAATTCCTAGTTATGTTTAATCACATAATTAGTGAAAAATCAAGAATTGGGTAGTAACCTAGGGCTTTCGATAATTTTAGAATTTACCCGTAAATTTACTATGGAATCAAGTCAAAATCGTATATTAATGATCCTTAGGCTTCTGGTGAGGGTTTCCTTCGAGAATTATTGGAATCCGAGCATGCGGCCCCGTGGTCGGATTTTAGATTTTCTTCAAAAATGGTGAATTTGGCTAAATAATAGGAGAATTCCATGCTTTAAATATTAATTAATGTATTTGTATAACATTTGGCTAGTTTCGAGTCCTCGGGTGTTGAGTTCGGAGTTTCGGGTGCGTTCTCGGTCTGGGGAGTAAATTCGACGCAAGGTGAGTCTCCTTTCTAACCTTGTGAGGAGGAATTGTCCCCCTAGGTGATTTAAATGCTATATGTGATAATTTGTGGGGGCTACGTACGTACAAAGTGACGAGAGTCCGTACGTAGCGACTATTACTATTATATCCGGGTAGTTAGGCCCACATCAAGCCTTGTGTTTTGCTTGATATGAACTATATGCCTAATGACTTAACGTTACATGTTGCTCACTGAAAAGTATTTTCTTTTAAAAAGGAATAATGTGTGTGCATGTGACCGCTTTGAAATTTACATTCCGCGAGCGGAGTGTGAATTCCCCCACTCTTATGGGAACGGGCCGTTCGATCCTCGGCAGTGCATAGAGGGATTGAGAGATGAAATTTTGGTACGGACCGTTCGATCCTTGGCAGTGCATAGAGAGGTTGAGAGATGCACTTTTGGTACGGGCCGTTCGATCCTCGGCAGTGCATAGAGAGGTTGAGAGATGCACTTTTGGTACGGGCCGTTCGATCCTCGGCAATGCATAGAGAGGTTAAGAGATGCACTTTTGGTACGGGCCGTTCGATCCTCGGCAGTGCATAGATGTGAGTACTTTGTGGAGAGGTGCACTTTTGGTACGGATCGTTCGATCCTCGACGGTGCACGCGCATGACTATCTTATGACTCCAGCCGGTTGTCCTTACGCTACATGCGCATGATTTATTTGTTACTAAATTCATGGATATTGATCTGACAGATATTTGGGGGAAAAGTGAAGTGGTAATTGTTTTGTTTATTCCCAGTATTCTTCCTGGATTTCAGTACCTTACATATATATACATGTTGTTTCACTGTCTTTACATGCCTACCATTTCTATTATATTCTATTAACTATATTGTTGGACCTTAGCGAGCGTCATGTCGACCTCTCGTCACTACCTCTTTGAGGTTAGGCGGGATACTTACTGGGTACATATATATTTATGTACTCATGCTGCACTTATGTACTTAATTGTACATGTTCTAAGGCTGGTGCTTCTGGTTATCCGACTGGAGTTTGACATATATTCTGGACCTGACTCCACAGTGAGCTGTCTCCCCTGGCGATTCTCAGCAGTGCTGTGGAGTTATCTTTTGTATAGTTATGTCTACTCCTCTCAGGCAGCAGTACAACTTGTATCATCTTTTGTATATTCTACTAGTTCGCCTGTTGACTTGTGACACTAGTTCCTGGCATGCACATAATAGACTCATTATTTTGGGACTGTATATATTGGATCATGATCATTTTGGCTGTATTTACTTAAGTTGGTTAATGTTTCCGCTTTTATTTAAATGATCTAAGCTTAAAACTTTGGGAATATGTGGGGTTAGTATGTTAAATAAGGATAATCTCACTAGTAAACAATTGTTGGCTTGCCTGACTCCGGTGTCGGGCTCCATCATGTCCTGTGTTGGATTTTGGGTCGTGACATGCACGCTATTCAGACAAGTGATTTTTAATGATTTAGAATCCTATAGGCAGGATATCTAAATGAGCATAAACAGAATATATAGCAGTTCTATTAAAGCGAGGTTGTGAGTATCCATCGGTTTGCCTACTGATTTTTATCACTTACTGAATCTGGGCACGTTTCAAGCAGAAAGAAAATCACAATTTTAAACCTAAGATTTTAATTATCCTACAGGCTTGCCTAAGTGATAACCGGGCAGAATCCTATGGACATTGTATCTAAACTGTAAACCAATGATTAATTTTAACAGGCAGATTTCATCTTTTTAGATCCTATAGGCATGATTTCTATGTGCTAAAACTTATTACAAGCATTATTTCCTATAGACATGATATCTAAACACAGAAACTGATTTTTACACTTACTTCCTATAGGCATGATGTCTAAGTGTCAAGACTGATTTTGATATGTGTTTCCTATAGGCATGATGTCTAAATGTTGAAACTGTTTTTACACTTATTTCCTATGGACATGATATCTAAGTGAGCGGAGATGTTAGACATGTTTGATAATTCCCAAAGAAGATCCTACATGCATGGTTCTAATGCACATTGAGACTTGAGAATATGCATAAACATGGATTTTGATGCAGAATTGATAAACGTCCTATAACAAGATTTCTAGGATGCGGGTGTGAAATTCAGGACTACAAATTATGAGATAAATCCTATAGGCATGGTCTCTAATGCATATAAATAATCACAACAATCCAATAGGCATGGTTTTTACCTGAACCCAACAAATNATATATATATATATATATATATATATATATATATATATATATATATATATATATAATCCCTCCCAGCATTAACTAGTAACCTCATATCTGTTTTACAAAGATTATTATTACAGTCCAATAAAAATGAATTACATAGTGAAAATCACTATACTATAGGGAGCCTTGGCATGCCCAAAGTCAACCTGAAGTCAAGCCTTCAATAAAGTCTGGAGTACACAAATAGTTCATAATACACCAAATGGGCTTCTAGTGTGTCAAAGTTCCCAAGGGCCTTAAGGACCCCGTGCTATGCTCACACCTGAACCTTTTCAAAGAAACATTTTTGTAAACAAGTTTAGATGGTCAGCCCCAATGTGTCAGAGTTCGGAGAAGTCTCATGGACTCCTAAACAGTGCTCACACTGGGGGGAGGGGGTAGGAACCTAGATATCTAAGAGTGGGAGTTGAAAATAGTATTTAAAAGTAGGAGATAATTTTTAGGAAAAACAGTTTGGACTTTTAGAAGTGAATAGAAACAGATTACAAGATTAAAAAAACTTAAACCGAACCACATTTAGCAGACTGAATTCATACATGAATTCCAGTAGTTAAACAATCACCAAGAACACTGGAATCATAGACAGAACAGAGTCATAATTAAGTCAAACAAGGTTTCCCATGGTTGGAATTGACTTAGTTCATTAACTATTACTAGGTGAGCATATAGACATGTATTAAACAGAGAACAACATGGTGAAGTTAAATTACTAATCAGACAGTCATACAGAAAGGGTAGCAGGATTTTAGAGCACCATTATCGTTGAAAGAAGTATACATAAATTATGAATTAATCAAGAGCATGTTAAGGTAAATTATCAACACATAAAACATGACAGGATTTGAGGCATGCTAGTTGAGAAATAAGTAAGCAAGTGTCATGGATCAAACCGGAATATACTAACCATACTAACATATAGGACATGACAAGTTAACATGAATTAAGTCATGCTGATCAAGAGCAATAAACAGTAAGGACATAGGTTCAACTACATAGCATATTGAATAGAGTATGATAACAAAAATAGGAGCATAGCAGATAAGAAGTAGTAAACAGGAAGATGAAAGCAAGTAGAATCCAAGGGTCTAGCCTTGGCTTTCAGCCGGCTAGACAGAACATCAAATAGAAGTAATAGAAAGAACTACAATTGAGAGTGAAAGAGTAAAAGTTTATGTGTATGTTTCTGTGTTTTTCTGTGTGTGTTCGTGTGTGTTTGTCGTGTTTTAAAATCAGAACAATGAAAGGTTTATATAGAACATAGTAGAGTAAACTAAATAAGGCAAGGGAAATCAATTGCACACAAATAAGATATGCAACATCAATTAATCAGTCAATTAGGGCTTAGCGGGAATAAATTAACAGCAAGTAAAACTTAAATTAAGGAGAGTCTTTCACGGGGTAAATCAGTAGACAAGATTGAGGCTAAATAAGGTAAGTATTAAATCAATTAGAGGTCAGTCAAAACAATCAAAACCCAGAAATCAAGGCAGCAATATAATTAAGGAAGGTAGTACTAACTACGAATCACATATAAGGAAAGGATAGGTAAAACCTTTCAGAGAGATATCCGTTTTTTAAAAAAGGAGACCACAATTTTCGAACACTAATTAAGCAAGTAAAATAAGTTAATCACTTTTAATTGACAGAGTCACAGTAAACGGGCGAACATTTGAGAAAACATTAGAAACCCTAGGACATGCAGACATAGATATGAGAACCAGCAAAAAAGTAAAGGAAACCGAAGTTAAACACTTAAACGTTTGAAAATATTTTGCAGAAATCTCTTGAAAAATCGAAACCCTAGCTATTAGGGACAAATGAAATCGGTTGATGATAGTAGTAAAAACGGAAGAATCTTAAAGGGTACTACTAAACAAACTCAAAACACTTCAGATCTAAAGAGATATGAACTGATTTAGCCAGAACTAGTTAAATTTGTACAAGGTAAACGGAGGTAGGAAAATATCGAGTTTTAACCAGAGATTTGAAGTCATGAAAACATAAAAGTGATAATACTCATAGACATGGGGTGAATATTGATAGATTAGTCGAGACCAAAAGGGGTTTGAACCAAAACTGGCTCAAACTTCTTGAGATTCCATCAAGTAATACGAAAATCGGAACACTAGTGGTGATAAGAGGCCGGATAGGGCCTGAGATTGAAGAAGGAAACCATGAATCAAAGGGGTGTTGGTGACGGCAGGCTAGGGTTAGGAGAAGGGTGAGAGAGAAGAGAGGAGGGAAGGGGTTTCAAGGCGGCGTATTTGGAGAAGTGAGGTAGGGTTAGGGGGGTTTGGTATATTAAAAAAGGAAAGATTGTCCTGGACCATTATTCTTCTGAGATCAACGGCCAGGATTAAATCTGGGGTTGGGCAGGTTATAGAAATTAAATTATTGGGTTTGGATTATGGGTAATTTTAGGGTATTATTCTGGTTAGGGTATTTGGCTGGGTCCGAAAATTAGTTTAAAAGAGGCTATTTGTTAAATACCCAATTAATTTGATAAAATAATTTATAGAAATAGATAATAAATGATAAAAATGAAATTTGTGTATGAAAATGATTCAAAATAATTACTTAATATTATAAAAATATAAAAGGTCATTTTCGTATAAAACCAAGTAATTATGCACACATAGGTTATTATTGCAAAGTTATTGCAATTATAACCTACAAATGTAGATATAATTATACATAAAATAATTAAAGCTTAATATAAATATAAATGATATAAATTAAGAAATAAAATTATTATAAAATTATTAGTGATGCAATTAATAATTATTTTGATAATAAATGATGGAATAAATTAATTTAAAATCCTTTAAAATTATGAAAAATTATGGAAAAATACTAATTGATGCTCATGCATTATTTCTTAATGTATATATATATTTTGGAAATATTATAGGGAAAAATTGGGCATCAACACCCGGATTTGCGTTTGGATGTTTCGAGAATGTTTCGGCACAAGTTGGCAAAAAGTGGAAATTAGAAAGTTTGGAAAGTTCATAAGTTTGACCAGAAGTTGACTTTGATGATATTAGATTCGGATTGTAATTTCGGGAATTGGAATAACTTCGTCATGTCATTTGGGACTTGTGTGCAAAATTTGGGTTCATTCTGGGATTATTTGAAATGTTTCGGCACGAGTTATGGAATTGAAAGTTCAATGTTCAATTAAGTATGATTTGAGGTGCGATTCATCGTTTCAATATTTTTATGTGTGTTTTGACTCCATGATTAAGTCCTTGTTATGTTATGGGACTTGTTGGTATGTTTGGACGGGGTCTCGAGGGGCTCGGGTGAGTTTCAGATAGGTTTGGGTTCTGTTGCGCTCGTTTTTTATGTTTTGACGTCGTTTCTTCAAGAATAAATGGTAACACACTAAAAAAATGAGCTCTAATTTAGTTTTGATTGAAGCATTAGATCTGTATCTTAATTACGGAGCCATAGAAAAAAGAATCGTCGAATTTGGACATCGTATGAGGGAGTTATGCTCATTTTAGTGTCGGAGAAGAGAGCTGGTGCTGGTGCTTCGCCAGATGCGAAGTTGGGTCCGCATCTGTGACCCCGCAGGTGCGAAAAATTGACCGCAAAAGAGGAAATAACAGCTGGAAAAGCGCAGGTGCGGAGTGTTTGTCGCAAAAGCGAAAATCCCTTTGTATAAAAAATCATACTTTGTTCTTTTGGTATTTTGAGCATATCTTCAGTTCTAGAGTTCCGATTGAGTTGATTTTTGCGGCGTTCTTCTTGTATTTTTAATGGGGTCAGTATAAAACCAATTTTTTTGTATTTATGATAACAGAAGTTCATTTTTGAATTAATCCATATTTTGATTGGAGAATTGGTGATTTTTATCAAAAAAAATTGAAAAGTGAATAATTGAGTTTTAAACATCAATACGGAGTTGGAATTGGATGAAATTAGTATGGTTGGACTCATAATTAAATGGGTTGTCGGATTTTTTGAGTTTTGTCGGGTTCCGAGGTGCAGGCCCGAGTTTATTCTTGGGTCGATTATGGGCTTTTGATTAAAGATTTAAGTTTTATCAATTGGGTTTGTTTCATTTGGCGTTAATTGATATATTTGAGTTTCTTTTGGATAGTTTCAAGCCATTCGGAGGTCGATACACATGGGATGGCAGTTTTGGAGTATCGCTTGGCTTGCTCGGTATTGGAATTGGCTGGTTCGAGGTAAGTAACTCTTCTTAACTTCTTGCTGAGGGTATGAAACCCCGAATTACGTCTTATGTGATTGGTATTGAGGTGACGCACATGCTAGGTGACAGGCATGTGGGCATTCACCCTGTGAATTGTGACTCCATTATTTCCATGGCACTGTATAGTGGCCCTATTTTGTTGATATATGTGTTTTCACCATGCGATAAAGTAACTGAGCTGTCAATCATGCTAAATATCATGTTTAGTCTTTATGTTGATATCATTAGGACCCATAGTAGTCGTTTCTTGCTGTCATCTTACTGATTTTATTGATATTTCATACTCAGTCATATTCATACATTCATGTCATATCATAGTCTTAGTTGTTGTTTGTTGATACATCATATCATTGTTGTCGAGCTAGTTTCATGATACTGTGAGCCCATGAGTGAAACTGGAGAGATTGATGTTTGAGAGAGGTTGAGAGCTTGATTGTGAGTGATAGCTATGGGATCGAGCTTCACGTCAAAGCATGTTATATTGATTTATGCCTGGATCTGGCTTATGATAGCGCTTGGATTGTGGAGCCCTTATGGAGTCTATACACACCCCTAGTGAGCGCGGTTGATAATAATGAGGGATGGATCTAACCTCGACATGGATCTTATTCGAAGCATTTATATAATTGGAGATGGATCTTCTCCATGGGGCCGGATTGGCCTTTATCAGTACTGAGTGACTGATGGTCAGTGATGTATATATTCTGGGATGGATCTTCCCTGGGTCGTATGGGCCATGTACAGTACTGAGTGGTTGAGCATGATGAGTTGAAAGTGTGAGACAATGAGATTGAGTACTCTGAGAGTGTGAGTACATGATTCATCTCTGAGATATATGGCATCGGCATGCACACATGACATACAGGCATAGAGATGCAATTTTTCTCATGTCGTACAGTATCACGTCATTCATGACCTTTTACACACATTGATATATGGGCATAGAGAGGTATTTCACACTTGCTATCTTGAAAGAAAATGAAACATCTTATTTATTGTGGAAAGAATATTTGAAAAAGTTACAGTTTTCAAACTTACTCGTATATTTGGCATTTTCGGTAAAAGATTTGGGTTTCACTGAGATACTTAAAAAGCATTACTATTTTCTAGATATGTGAACGAGCTGAGCATTTTTTGACTTCTGAAATACCCCTTTTATTACTTGTATTATGTTGTTATGAACTGTTGTGGGATATTGGTATTGGATCCGACCTTGTGTTAGCTCGTCACTACTTTCAACCTATTGTTAGGTTTGTTACTTACTGAGTACATGGGGTCGGTTGTACTCATACTACACTTCTGCACCTTGCGTGCAAATGTTGGTTGTTGATGTTGCTGTGTTCGATAGGAGCTGGACTGAAGATGTACCTGCATCCCAGTTGTAGCTGCCCCTTGTTCGTGGTATCTTTAGATCTATAAAACTCTTTTTATGTACTTTTCAAACAGACGATGTATTTATTTTATTTCAGCTTTGTAAATTCTATTCTTAGAAGCTCATGATTTGTATTACCAGTCTTTGGGGTAATGTATAAGATTCAGATAATTTATTTACTTAATTGACTTGTTAAATGTTATTGGAAGTGGTTGGTTATTAGTTGGCTTACCTAGCGGGTTGGGTTAGGTGCCATCACGACTAGTGAATTTTTGGGTTGTGACATATTTAGACCAGATTAGACTTAGGCTTGTATTATGCCTTGTTTTGACTACGTACTTCCAGTGAGTCATGTTTTGATTGTTTGTATGACTACGCGAGCTTCTCGAATCATGGTAGAGACATGTGTAGGCGTTGATTTCTGTTTGAGCATGATACTTATTATTGTTTGGCGTATCCGCCTGATATGAACCATAATTGTACATTTTGCACATACATACACTTTAATATGCTATTTTCCACATCTAGGAGTATGTGATTTGATATTCATGTTCCTAAACATGTATTTTCTTAATATCTTATGTGATATGGATTGATTTGGTAGCACGTAAGTTATATGTGCGGTGATTATGTTATGGCACGCGAGTTGTTCATACAACACCTGAGTGTCACGACCCAAAATCTAAACTGCGTGGTTGTGATGGATCTTAACACTACTTTCTACACAAGCCAATACATAACTAAAAATATGAAAAAAAATAAAACAAACAATTAAAAGAAAAACCATAATATAGTGTAATAGTAACTCTGAAGCATACATAAAATGTCTAAAGGCTCACACTAATATTCAATCCCAAGACGTGGAGTCAGAAGTAAATGAGCTACTTGAGTTTACTAAATATATTTTCTTGCAAGAAACTCAATACTTTGTAGAAAGTAAAAACAGTACAATAGAGATAGAAAATATGACTCGAAGTCCTGCGAACGGTATGCAACTCTACCTTGAATAACCTATATAGTATCCGCTAAGCACCTCTGGGGATTGTACTGCTACCAATGTCCGAATCTGCAGATGAAATGTAGAAGTATAGTATCAGTACAACTGACCCAATGTAATTCATAAGTGTTGAGCCTAACTACGATGAGGTAGTGACCAGACTAAGATAAAACACCTAACAATTAAACCCTTGCAGTTAAGTAACAGTAAATAACGAGAGGATAAATAAAATATCAAGCATAATAATAGGATGACAACACATGAAAGATGTTAATAGGTACATAAGTAAAGAGAAATAAAACGAGAAAGTAATGGAAGGTACTACTGAATAAACCACAACTCATACTTCTACCATAACTCTGAACAAGCCATCCAAGATAATTACGAAGCCATAAAGCCAAATCCTCAATCTTAATAGCAAAATAAGAACAACAATACTAACAAACGGCACGACATCACCCTTCATTATTTTAGTCTCATCCTCACAACATAATTTATTATCTAGCACGGAATCTGTCACACCCCAACCTCGGGAAGTGCGACTGCCACACATTTCTTTGAGGCCCGTGCGAATAAACGTCCAAACTTAGATCTTAAAACATAGGATCTGGGCCAATAAGGCCTCTGAGTAAACATTCAAATGATCATGTCTGGCTGTGGGAGAAGTCTTAACATTGGGTATATATAATATATACATACACAACCGTTGCCAACATGGTCATTACAATACTTACATACTTCCAAATACTAGTCTGCAACTCTCGAAGAGTGACATAACACATAACTTGGTCATCACAGGGCCCCACCATATCAAAAATGACTGTAACATACACTTTAGTACCTATCAACTTCTAGAAAGCTACTCTTAAGAAGTGGAGTGCGACGATCGACAACTGAAATGTATAAGGACGCCACGGGTCTATCTGCACCTGTGGGCATGAGCACATCGCCCAAAAGAAAGGGGCGTCAACACGGAAAATGTACTGAGTATATAAGACTAATAATGTATATTAATCCAGGACATAACATAAGAAATAAAGACACGTGATTTCAACCAGAATGCCGAAGAAAAACCACCGGGCGTAAACTGTGGAAATAATAAAACTTAAAGAGTATACAAGCTTTGCAAAAATTTAAGCCACTCATAGAGATTATGCATGAACATAATATACTATCACCCAACCACTCTTTGGGGCATGTTATTTCATATTTTACCTGACCTCTGAGGACTCGGTGAAGTTTTATTCGTTCATCACATCGTACCCGGCGTCAAGAGGTCTCAATTGTACCAAGCCACATAAGGCCTCGGTAGTATTTCATAGTACATTATTCCGGATCTGGCCTCACTAAGAGCTCGGTCGTCCCCGATAATACAAGGTCTTAGTAGTATTTCACATTATTTCTTATCATACCCAACTAATCAGTGGTTGTACAATAGGTGTTGTACGCGGCCATCTATAGCGCAGCTCGGCAAACTAAAGTAGACACACACACACACACACACATGCATGATCCTTTTTCAAGAGATGCTAAGTTTAAACTTAGAACTGTGCTTTACGACCTCAGGATACTTATCTAGGAATACCTTAGACTTAAAAGAAATGCTACCAGCAAGAATGTACAAGAACATGACCAGCGTTATTGAGAAGGACTTAGACCAAACCAGTCTTACAATATAGAAATCCTTAAGAGAGAGAGAGAGAGACGCTTATACCAAGAAAGAAGGTTGCCTCCCATACCTTTTTAAAAAACTAGTTACGCCTTCTAAATACTTATGCTCCTATAGTGATAAATTCCGCCTCCAATGAATCTTCAAAATCAATGTAACAAGATGATTGATATATAGTTACGATTTCGAGCTTCCTCTCTCTAGATGCTACGAGGTTCGCCTCTTATTTAGTCTTAGACTATTTGAGAATCCAAAAGGAGGTTTGGGAGCAATTTGGTTGAGCTAAATTATTGATATCTCCTAGATTGAAAGAGAAAAGAGTTTTACTACCTTTTATACCATAACTAGTGTAGAAAATTTTGCTGTCCCAAGTGCTGGACGGGTTGCCCAACACTAGCCACTGAATCCGATGGTACAGCTGGCGCAATCCGGCCAAATAAAACTGCCTCTCTGCTCGATAACGTGCCGTTAGCTGATTGGTGGTGAAAAAACCTCATTAATACTTAACTTCATATATGGGGGGAATAATGTGGGGTGTAATAGAAAAACCCTTCGTGCATATTCTCACGTTCTCTCAAGCACGGTAACAACCTTCGTGCAATAATATTGAAATATGAATATAGCACGAAAACACCCTTTGTGCACAATAACTCTCCCTCACAAGCACGGAAACATCCTTCGTGCAACTCACTCTTCCTTACCAATCATCACAATTAACATAATACTAATTATGGTGAAAAACATAAACAACATCAAAGATAATATTTGGACATAACTCGCCATATGAGAATTTGCCTATACTTTTGCACCAATAACAAAATAAATCAATCCAATAATCACAACGCCCAATATCTCAAAAGATAAACATAAATAATATGGAAACAAGAAATCAAAGAGTTTTACAATCTATATAGAGCATGAAAGACATAATACACAAAGTAACATTGCACACGAAACTAATCATACCCCATGCTTATCACATGGCCAACATATATACACTTGTCACCTTGCAAATACGTCGCCCCCAACACATAGATGACGTAGCAGATAGACTCAATTAAAACCCTAATTCTCTAAATCAACGAAAACCAACACACTTACCTTTTTCCGGAACAAGATCAACAATCCAACGCTACCTTCCTTATGGAACAAGCCTTCAAACCACCCGAATCTAGTCAAATAATGTTCGAAAAAGTCAAAACAAGTTTTAGAAACTACCCTCGTATGAAAAAGGTTCGATATGTAAAATATTTGAAAAAGCCAACCCAGGCTCACGTGATCTAAATCTGAAATTAAGACCAAATCCTTATTATCCATTCATCCCCGAGTCTAAATGTGTGATTTTGTTTTTTGAAATCCGACTTCAATTTGAGGTCAATATCTAAATTTTACAAAATCTTTAGTTTCTACCAAAACCCCCAATTTTTACTCTATCAAATCTTAGATTTGATAGTGAAAAGTCGGGAAATAATAATGAGAATTGAACAAAAGAAAGTTAAGTTACTCACCTATTAAGTTGGGCAGAAATTGCGCTCAAACAATTGCCTCTATGCAATTTAGGTCTCAAAAAATGGTGTAAAATGGGCTAAGTCCCGAAATCTCAATTCTTTTACCCAGCTACAAATATCCCAATTGTGAACTTGCAATGTTCGCAATATCAAACGACTAATTGCAAATGCGAACAGTGTCTAAGCCAATGTCGCAAATGCGACTAATCCTTCACATTTGCAAAGTCCAACCCCTCGTAAAGAGCAAACCAAGCCTCACAAATGTGAAGCTAATCTTCAGCCCACCATTGTCGCAATTGCTACATTTGTCTCACATTTGTAATACCTGACCACTTTTCCAAACTGAAGATTCCCATTTCCTTCCCAACATTGCAAATGCGAGCTAGCACTCGCAAATGTGAGGCTCACATTTGCGAACAAATCCACGCAAATGTGAGATCAGCATCCCACCAACACCAGCAAACACAATAGCTATTCCAAATCAGCCTGCAACCTATCCTCAACTCACTCGATCCCCCTGGGCTCCAATATGAACACTCACACAAGTATACTAACATACTACAAACTCGCTTGCAAGCTCAAATCATCAAAATAACCAAAACTCAAGATTTCTCAAAGTTCAAACTCAAATTCTAACTTTCTACATAAAGTGACGCGACGACCTCGGGTCACCCAGGACCTCAAGCGAACGTTCCTGCAAGTCAAAAATCATCATACAAACCTACCAAAATTCGTAAAACACCGATATGAGGTTGTTTACCAAATATATTGAGTGCGCTAAACTCTAGTCACTTTCAAAGTCAAAAATTAATTTTTGTTTTAGACTTTCCAGAAATCGACATGGACCACGAACGCAAGTCATAAATTATCAAATAGAAATATGAAAGATCTCGAAACATAAAACGGGGAGCTAGTACTCAAAATGACCTATCAAGTCGTTACATTCTACATCTCTAGAAGAAACATTAGTTCTCGAACAGACATAGTAATATACCTGGAATGGTAAAAATATGCGGTATCTACTCCTCATGTTGGACTCGACCTCCCAAGTAGCCTCCTCATAAGTCAGATTCTCATCAAGTTGCATCGTGCTATAGTCCAAAACATGTAACCTATCCTTATGGTACTTTTAAAGCATGGAAACGTGAAATACCAAATGTACCCCTACTACGATAGGAGGCAATGTAAGCCTATAAGAAACCTCCCCAAGATCTCAAGTGGGCCAATACACCTGGGGATCAACTTTCCCTTCTTTTCAAATCGAATCACGCCCTGCATACTGTAAGGCCCTGTAAAATACTTCCTAAAACCCGGGGTTTCGTGGCGCCGAGGTAGTCATATGTGTTAATGGTAGTAGAGAAGGGCTGGGGAATTGAAGGAAAATGTTTGAAAGAAAAGGGCATTTTTGCGGTCCATTATGAGGCCGAAGAACCACTCTACGGGACGCAGAAAGGCCGCAGAGTAAGGCAGTTAATTGGGCAACTTTTTGGATGTCATTTCGCGGCCAATTGTGTGACTGCAAAATGATTTCGGGGGCCGCTCACCGATAGCAGAACTAGCATGCATAATTTCTCGGAGGGAAGTTGTGCGATGCATTATGCGACCGCATAATAGGTCTGCGGATAGCATTGGGCACAGAGTGGGGAATACATGTCCATTTCCGGAGGGCCATTTTGCGGCCATTTATACGATCACATATTCTGTTTCGGAGCTTTATTTTTGGGTTTTTATAACCCGACCCCTTCTCATAAAACACTATTGGGGGTAATTTTAGAGAGAGAGAGAGAGAGAGAGAGAGAGAGAGAGGAAGGTGTTCTAGAGTGAGAAAAGGAATTATAAGCCATTGTCATCAATCTTTGGCCAAACCTTGAAGATTTCGCTAGAGTAACTTACAAGGTCTTCAACCAAAAAGGTAAGGTTCTACACCCTAGCCCTTAATTTCGAAATTAAACTCAAAATGGGTAATTAGTAAGATAATTCTTGAGCATGAAACTTGTTTATTTTGTATGCATGTGTTATCAAGGGGTGTAGGAAGATTGTTGAGGTAAAAATGGTAAAGAATGGGTTGTAGGATGATGGAGTCCTCCATAAAAGGAACTTGAAACCTTAATGTACACCTAGTGCTTGATAAAATGCTCAAATGAGCTAGAACCATGATCA